>PVJD01005202.1:0-120145 GCA_004026545.1 Mormoops blainvillei
GTGCCAGAAGTGGAAAACATCAGGAAGGGACTAGAAAACAGAGTCTAGAGCATCATAGGAGATAGGAAGCTACCTTGTGGAATTTCCAGCTGGGAGGGGTCACATATTCATTTTTTAATCCTTATAGCATTTAGCACAGGTGGTTCTATAGGTGACGTTTGGCTTGCCCTGCGTCCTCTGAGTGGCCATCCAGTGCTCGCATCACCCACTCTCACTAGAAACACGCACAGACCTGGGGCTGGAAGCCGTTTGACCAGCCATGAGGTTTGACCAGCCATACGGCTCTTGTTGGCCGAGGAGCCAGTGTGGGCCTGGCCCTGTGCTGCATGAAGCCTCTTCCACCTCTGCGCCTTGCTTTGGGAACCCTCCAGAAACAAGGTGGACTCTCCTCTAAAGATGGGCTCAACGTTTAAACCATTTAAACCGGTGACACTGCACAGACATAGCAGGAGGGTGTGAAGAGGTTCATTACTCACAGGACAAGGCTTCCTGGGGGTGTGGGGCAGGCTTTCTGAGCAGAGAGGAGAGAATGGAGACTGGCTTGGAGTTCGTGGGCTTTAGGGAGTGTGGGCGAGGGCCTTGCATGCAGCCTGGGGCTCCTGTACTTCGAATCTCACAGGCTCCAAAGGCAAAACCCCTGGGGCTTCCTGACCAGCCCTGGGAAAGAGATGGGGGTGGGAAACTTAAAAGCTGTCAGCATTCAACTATCAAACACTAGAGTGTGGCTCTATTTCGGGCCTTTGTTAACCCCCTGTCTTCAGAGACAGGCCCTAACTGATTGTCCTCCCAGCACCCGGGCTGAGAGCTGTGGTCTCCCCTTTGCCATCATGGCTGCCCATGAGAAGAGCTGGCATTTGAGGTGCTTTGAGGTATGGAGGCTGGTGGGCAGTGATCCCAGCTTCCCTTAATTAGGTCCCGGGAACAGCTGTGGTGAGTCTGGGGCGGGCTCTCTGGAAATGAGTTTTACCAGGGGAGCTACGACATGGGGACAGTGAGAGATGTCTTCGCTGAGAAAGACAGTCTAAGAGGTAGATTCTCAGAAAATAAACAAACAAATGAACAAAACCAAACAAAAAAACCAAAACAAAACTGAAGAACACATTAAATGTGGTTTTGATTAAATCCCTGGAAGATTTGACTGGAACACAGCCTCAGGCCTGTCACGTCCGGGCAGGAAGCCTGTTTGTTGCCTGGTGATTTCCAAACCCCCTTCCTGCAATCTGTTAGACAAGATATCCCCGTGTGGGTTTTCACATTTAAACTGTCGCCTCCTCTATTCCACAAACTTCCCAAGTATCCAGCACCCCTGCTGGTGAATTTGGAAACAATCACATGAACGCTCACATCAGAGTTCACAGATGTGAACTAGTGTCTCTGGGTACCCCCACACTGAACGCCAAGGGGCACTTGCCCTTTGTAGACGACTGGCAAGGTGACCTGTATGTCACATGGTGGGCAGATCTGCCGCTGTCCTCATCTCAGGTCCCTGCAATTTCCTCCCAGTCAGGGATACCAACAGAGAGAAGAGAACCCACCCACCTTTGATGGTACCCTTGGGGAGGCGGCCCCACACAGCCCAGAGTCTGCTAATCTTGCTCCTCAAGGCTCACACACGTGGCCCAGAAATCTTGGAGAGGCTGGAGCTAGGTATCAGCACCCTCTTGCCTTGATCTGGAGAGGGGGGTGTGTTCTGCCTCATTTCCTCCCTGCGGTGGATTTTTTTTCCTCGGGAGGCTTGATATCTCTCATGGAAATCTGCTTCCTCCTCATCCCCGACCCCCATCATGTATATCAGATGGGCTTGCAGATGTCCGAGTGCTGGTTGTAGACAGAGGTTGAGTGTTCTCCCCCAGTGGAGGGTTGTGGATACAAATAGATTCCTGAGGCAGCAAAGACCCTACTTGAGGGACAACTGGAGCCTGAGCTCTGGCCCAGCCAGGACAGCTGGTCAAACACATTCAACAACCTGGGGCTGAGGACATAAAGGAACAGGAAGCAGACCACTGCAGATATAAGCAGGCCAACCCATTAATAATGGACTTGGACACAACTAGAATGTTGGTGTAATCTCCACGGTAACCACTAGAAGAATATGAAAAAGTGTATAATAAGATAAAAATGAAATCATACAATTAGGTAAAAATAATCTATAAAATCTGTAATATACAATATCATCATTAATTATAAATGTGATAAGTCCTCTAATTAATGAAAAGTTTGTCAGACTTAATAAAAACACAACCCAGCTATATGCTGTCTGTAAGAGACAAATCTGGAATATAATAAGGAAGATACAGCAAGTTTGACAGGAAATGATTTAAAAAGATAGAGCTTGCAAACACTAAGTAGAAGAGCTGGGATTGCTCTATTAATATTAGACATATTATGCTTTAGGATGAAAAGCTTAATAGTATTATCATAAATGAAGAGGGATACTTCATAATAATAAAAGGTTTAACAGTGCAGAAAGATATAATAATTCTTAATTTAGGTGTACAGAATAATACATATTTAAAATCTATAAAGCAAAATTACGAAAAAGAAATTCACAATCATTGCAGGAGATTTCAGTATCCTTTTGTTAGGCATTAATGGAACAAATAGGAAAAATTGGTAGGAACACAGGCAGCCTGAACAACAACACAATTAGCAAATCAGACCTAAGAACATATGCAGAACATATGCAGAACATATGCAGAACACCGCACTCCACCGCTGAGGACACACAGTCTTTTTAAGGACACGGTGACACATCGAGCACATACTGAACCGTTAAGTAAGTCCTAAAATTTCAAAGGACTAAAACCATACAGAGAATATTTTTTTTACTTTAATGCAATTAGGCTTAAAAAAATCAATAACAAAAAGGTAATTGTTGTTTGTTGAGAAATTAAGCAGCACTTTTCTAAAGAACCTATGGGACAAAGAAGAAATCATATGGATGTTAGAAAATATTTTAAATTAAATTATGATTAAATACTATGTATCAAAACTTTAGGATGCAGCTAAGGACATGCATGAAGGAAAATTTGCAGCCTTAAAATGCTTCTATTAGATAAGAATAAATGCTAAAAATCAATGAGCTAGAAGTCTATCTCAAGAAGTTCGAAAAAAGGCAGGAAAATAAACCCCCAAAAAGTAGAAGTAAGAATATAATGAGGATAAAAGCCAAAAATAATAACTCAGAAAAATAAACACACAAAAGAGGATCAAGAAAGCCAAAGACTGACTCTTTAAGATGAATAATAAAACTCACAACCCCCTGGCAAGCCTGTTAAAGAAAAAAAGGAAGTAATAAATTAATGTCTGGAATTATAAAGGCAATTTTGCTAAAGATCCCACCATCATTAAAAAGATAAATAATTCTGCCAATACATTTGAAAATGTTGGTGAAATGGACAACATTTAGAATCACAGCGTAGGTTCTGCAATTTTATTAAGACTGAGGTCGTAACATGTGACCCAGAAATGTTGCTCATTTCCTACTGTGCCCTGGAACGTGGTCTTGGCCATGCCAGACCCATGTGCTGCAGAAAGAGGTAATCTTGATTCAAACACAGCCCAGGGGAAGGCTGTGGTTCCGCCTGACAGAATCCTCAGGAGCCAGAGGGGCAGGAGTGGCTTCTGCCCTGCACCCTCCACTGCCTGTGTGACAAGACAGCACCTCCCCCCTTATGCCTTTCTCACGCCCGCAGCAAAGTCAGCGCAGCAGCCAAGGCAGGCGCCCAGAGCGAGCCGGCTCCTGTCTGGGAGAGCCTTCTCGGCGGCACTTGCTCCCGGGGCAAAGGGTTTAGGAACCTTCATGTTATCGAAGGGCACCTCCCTTGTTTGCCTCCAGACTGTGTTTTGACAGCACTGAGCCCCTGAACAGTCCCTCTCGGGTGGCTTCAGACATTTCCAGGAACTGGCTGTTAAGGACAGCGGCCCTGCCCTCCTGGCAGAGCCAGCAGCCACAGCGTGTTTCTCCGGAGGGGCACGTGCTGAGGCAGCGATCTCTCCCCGTTCTGCAGCAAAACACACCCAACGCGGTCCCTGAGACTCAACGTGCCAAGATGATCGTCACGTTTGTGCCTGGCCGGTCCACCCGCTCCTTGTGGAGGAGGACCAGGGGACTGTGGAGCTGGGAGGCAGCGCTCAGCAGAACAGCCTGAGCGCCCACATTTAGCCTCCAGTTGCTCTCTGCATTCTAGGTGTGTTCAGAAACCCAGCAGCCCTTGTTCCAACAGCCCAGCCGAGCCTTTGAGCTGTGCTGACTCTCGCACTGGCTCTACTGGTAGACATTTGCCTTGATCGATGGGACCTCACACTTGGGGCTATTGTGAGCTGGCAGTCGGGCGGGGCCGGGGGTGGGGGTGGGGGTGGGGACCTGCACAGCCAGCAGCTTGCCGATGTGGGGAACTGCTTTAGACCAAGCTTTATTTTTCTCTGAGCAGTGTTTAGATTACCTTGGCCGTAGTTACTCTGCCAAGGCACTTTTATTTTCAGCCCTGTACTTTTATTTTCATTTCTCTAAGAATCAGGAATGTTGACTCTTTCCAAAACGCTCATTCTATGGAACTCCATTTTTTTTCCCAATTCATGTAAAACAATAATACATTGAGCCCCTACTATATTCAAGTCATATCAGAGTGCCTGGTTTTGTGTCTCTCGCTGCCTACAAGTCCCTCCCCTGTCAGTGGCGGCGGTGGCGGGGAGGGTGGGCAGGGGTCAGAGAGTGATGCATGTTGGATCTTTATAGCAAGAGCTGGATTCAAATCCTGCTGCCACCTATGAACAGTGGGGTCCTTGGCAAATTAGGGAAGTGTCTGAGCTCAGTGGTCCTCATCTGCAATGAGGGATGTCACTGCTGTAGTGAGGAACACACCTGGTTGGGCTCTAAAGAGAAGGCATTCTTGGTTTCCTTATTCAAACCTCCCTGTCCTGCCTTGTTGGGAAATGACAAACTTGACTAGATTCCATATCTTTCTACCAACTTCTGTTTTCTAAAAAAAAATTTTTAAAGGTTTAATAGACTTTTCCTTTAGAGCGTTTTTAGATTTATAGAAAAATTGCGCAGGAAATGCAGAGAATTCCCACATACCCCGTCTCCATCCACCCACAGTTCCCCTATTATTAACATCTTGCATTAGTGTGGCACATTTGTTACAATTGATGAACCGGTATTGATATGTTCTTATTAACCAAAGTTCCTGGTTTACATTAATGTACACTCTTGGTACTGCACCTTCTATGAGTTTCGGTAAATATATAAAAACTTATGTCCACCATTACTATTATACAGAACGGTTTTCCTGCCTTAAAAACCCTCTGTGCTCTGCTATTTATCCCTCCCTCCACCCTAACCCCCGGCAACCACTGATCTTTCTGTTGTCTACATAGTTTTGCCTTTTTGAGAAAGTCGTACAGTTGGAATGATACAGTCTGCAGCTTTGTCTGGTTGGTGCCTTCACTTAGCAAGATGTTACGTTCTCTCTCACACTTTGGATGGGGCTAAAAGTAACTCCAATTAAGGTACTATGTGAGGGATAGGTGGTCCCAAATAACAGTGATTTAAACAAACAAAGGGGGAAAACCCTTCCATTATTTATTTAAAGACCAGTCAGAATCGAAGGTCATTCGAGGGCAGTGCATTCGTGGCTAGTAGGGCTGTAAACTGGTGGCTGAAGAGCAATTTGTCGACGGTCAGAGGGATCAGCTTAGTCCATATAATCCGTGCAGGCTGCTATGGTATGTCACAGGGTTGGGGACCCAGATCCTCCACCTTAACTCTCAGCACATGAATTTCATGTCACGGCTGTGACAACTACTGTAGCTCCAGCCATCATATATGCATTCCAGCCGGCTTGGAGAAAGAAGGGGGAAAGGGTGTGTTTCTTCCTTTTAAGACATTTCAAGGTAGTTACATACACCAATCTTGCTTATAGTCCGTTGGCCACTTTACGTACAAGGGAGGAGAGTAAATATTTTTTATTCTAAGTAGTCATATACCCAGCTAAAATTTGGATATAATACTAACAGAAGGAGGGGAACGATTCCAATAGTTACTTGCCTCATTTGGAGAACATTAAAGCAGATCCAATTTATGAGCCCACAGCAAGACTCCAGAAAAATACTCATTACAGATCCCCAGCTGCTCCAGGGCCCTCTGGCCCCGATCCTGCCCCCCCACCAGCTCCCATCCCTAACTCTGACTCCTCACCCCCCAGCCCCCTGCGCTCTTCTGTCTCTTTCTTCCCGTACCTTCTACGCCTCAAGTTCTTCAATCCTCTCCCAAGAGGAAACTTTCCTGGACTGGGAGTTGGGGGAGGAGGAATTGAGAGAGCAGAGTGCAAACCTCTTCCTCGGGGGCTGGATGTGAGAGGGCAGAGTCGTGGGAAAGCTCGCCTCCTGCACGTGCACTGGGTTTCACACGCCGTGTTAGTCCAAAGCATTAATGTCCGTCTCCTGGGTGTCGGGTCTGAGACAGCCCATGAAGCAGACCATCACCAAGGTGAGCTACACCTTCCCCAAATTCTGTTCAGCTACTTGGTTTTTTGTTTCTGTTTTTTTTTTTTTTTGAGTGCCCACTCCTCAGCAACAACAGACCCTCTGATCTCAGCATGTTACTCCATCTGCCCGAGTTTTGTCCTGTGGCAATGGCCTTGTTTTCACCAAGGTGGGAATTCCGTCCCTCCAGAGAGTTCGGAATCCTATCTTGGGTTTCAGAAGTTCTTAATAACATGCCCCCACACCCCGCAGCCCCCGGCTGTGCTGTGTGTCCTGAGCAGATAGCTACTGGCTGGGAAGAGCTGGAGTTTGCATTATTTACTCTTTCAAACCCACTGAAAACAGAGTCAAGTTTATTTCTGGAGTGACTGTCACCCTCACATCCCAGCATGTTTTCTTGAGTGAAATTGAACCAGGAGGAGTTACAGCCGCTGTGTGAATGACTGGGCTCAGCCGTGTGCCTCGCGGGGACATCAGCCACCACCGGCGCCAAGGTGACTCTCTAGTTCCTTCTGCCCTCACTACATAGGAAATAGTCCTCACTAACCAAGAAAGAAAAACATCAAAACAAGTGTGGACTGAGAACTCTCTAGGCCACACCTGCCCCGTGTCCTGTGTGATGTGGGGACGGCCTGAGGCGGAGTACCAGTCTGTGCCGTCTGTTACGGCAGCTCAGCTTCGAAAGTTCAGGAGGGCCACACTATGTGCAAAATCACACGCGTGCCCTCTGTCCACACAGATTCTGAGCCCACATTTGCAACTGAATTTTGGCCAAAGAGGATGCTTCAAAAAAATAAAACTGCTTGTCCTCTCTGAGTTTCGGTGTGACCTGCCTGTGCACCAAGCCTTCGCCTTCTCCTGAAATGCACGCCACTGGCCATTTCTAACCTAGGGTTCCTGAGCTGTGCCTGAGTGACTCTGGGCAACTGTATTCTTTGATGAACCCGCTGACCTTCAGCATTTCAGAGGCAGGGGGCCCGGAGGGACCCCGCAGAGGCAGTTCAAGGGACTGGGACTGGGCTGGTGCTGGTGGTTAGAGCGAGGGAAGCGGGGGTCAGGCAGCAGCCGTGGGGTGGAGAAGAGGTTTGCCAGGAGGTTTGTGTGAGCTCAAGGTGAAGAAAACGTTTTTATCTCTGCATACCAGGTAATACTACAGACTATTAAATAAGATGATTGGGAGTAAACGTCCTTTTCTCGGCAGCTGCTACGAGACCCTCCCCTGGATGAGACCTGCTGTGGGAGGGCGAAAGCCTCCATCAGCTCCTCAGGATTCAGGACACAGGCCTGTGGCAGAGACAAGCTGGCAGGGCTGGGATGGCCAAGGAAGGAGTTCACTTCTGAGAGAGGCATGAGGGAGGGCCCCCTGGGCTCACGGACACTTGGGGGATGAGGGGCGAGGGGAGCGCCCTTTGCTGGAACGGGGGAGGGCAGAGATCAGGTTTGGAGACAAGGCATGCCCAAGGGAACTTCAGGGTGAGAGGACACACTGAGCCATGGGCTCTTTCCGTGACCCCCCTAATGCCAGGGAAACCAAAATGTATCACAGTGTGCTTGGAAGGAAGCTGATGACAAGGCGAAGAGTTATGTCCTATTCGTGAGGGAATAGCTGGTATCTGGGCTACGCCGGAGCTTCAAAATGCATCAGGTGTTGACTCTGCATTGACAGTATATCCCAGTGGTTAAGAGCAGCACTTTGGGGCCCAGCAGATCTGGGTTCAAGTCATAATTCTACACCTTTAATCAGTAGTCAATATATAGGTCTTTACAGACACGAACTCCTTTCCAGGCCCAGTGCTAGGTCTTTGGGTGATGGGGATATCAGAGAGTTGTGGGGCCTTTAGCAAGGTAAGTTGTTTCTTTCAGTGCCCTGGTGCAAACTGAAGATGATACCTACATTAAAAGGTTACCATTAAGATTAAATGAGAAAATGCATGTAAAGCATTTCCAGTCTCCGCCTGCAAAAATCCTGTTTTAATGTGATCTATGCTTATTTGATGCTCCATTAATACTGACGGGAAAAAAAATTCTCTTTCAAGTTCTTTGTAACTTTAAGATAGTAATTAGGTCAGTAACTGACCTCCTTTTCTTCAGGACGAATAACCCAATTCCTTTCATCTTTCCTCACTGACTATTTTCTGACCTTTAATCACCCTTAACATTGACTTTAGTTTGTCTACAACCATTTTCAAATACAGTGTCCCCAGTGAACACAGCGAACTACAGAAGTATGACTGGTGCAGAGATTAGAGGAAAGGCAGGTCTCAGCTCTCCTTCTGCATTTACTTGGAGTCTCAAACTTCACCAGTCTCTCTCTCCTTGTGCTCTCAGCTGAGACGCAGCCACCAATAGCTCCCGTTGGTGTAGGACCTGCCAGGGAAGCCATGCACTCAACAGAATCATCAAAGTCATCCTGGTTTCCCCTGTCTGTGCACACCTATCTAGAATAGAAGCAGTAGTCTACTGAACACATTTGCATGCATTGCTGGTAGGACTGTAAATTGTTATGTGGAGGGCAGTTTGGAACTTTGCTACAGTAGTTCCTCTCCTTGGGCTTCTAAAGAAAAATCATGGGCGTGGGCAAGCGTGTGTATGGGGCTATTCCTTGAAGCATGTTTCCAATAATAAAATTGAGAATGGTCTGGGAAGTCAACAAAAAGAGAATTGGTTAAATAAAAAACAGTATTTCCATTTGATATAATAAAAAGGGTGTGATTAAAGACCGTGTCACTCACGCTATAGAAATATGTTCACTGGATATAAAGAGACAAACGTGCAAGTTGAAAACATTGCGAGACAGAATGCAGGTAAGCACTTAACGCCGACTGGCCCTGCAAGGGTTAACTGTCATCACTTTTAACAGTGTGACCTGAGGTTTTAGAGAAGCATTCATAAGTAATGGGAGAAAATACATTACAACTTCAAGTGGTTATCAATGGGACAAAGAATTGCAGATCTCCATGTCCTCCTTCGAGCTTTTCTGAATTTCCTGACTGTCAGCAATGAGCTAGAACTTTCACTTTAGTGTTGCAAAGAGCCTTGCTGAAATCCACCAGTTGCTCCAACTCAGCCTTCGAGCGAACCCCACACTGGGCAGCGGGAGATGCGGCCAACCCACTGCGTTTCCTCCAGGTATGATTTAGGGTCTTTCCCTTCACCCCTCAGGCTTTGTTTACCTGTTTGAGTAAAAAAATAGTATCTGACGTTTTTAGGCTAGGGGATACTTGCTTATGCTGACAGGAGAACTTTTATTTGCAAAAATAAAAACAACCCCATTCCTTGAGCCCTACCAGATGTGGTGGTGTGCCCATGATCTTGCAGGAGCACGTTACAGATGAGGACATTTAGGTATAGAGACATGAAGTGACTTCCCTGAGGTGATACAGACAGAAAGTGAGAGCTCTAGGAGTCAGACAGTTTTCCCCAACTGCAGGCACCAACCAGTTCCTGAGCACAAGACAATTGGCCCAGGTGATTTATCTCACAATAAGCTCAAGGACATAATGTCTACCCATGATGGTCTAAAAGGAAAAGCATGGGATGGGACGAGATGGAAGGTCTAGGCTGTGGCGCTTGAGGGGGACTGAGGCGGTGTGGCATTGAGCAAACTAGGTGATGTGGATCTTAACCCAGACCTGAGCTGGAAGGGTGGCCCTGAGGGGAGTTTCCACCCTCCCCCAGGGTGAGGTTCACACTTCCAGGCTGTTGGGGGGACACATTACACGTACTGCAGCCAGTTCACAAGGACTGGGACACTGTGAGAGCTGATGTGATTGCCTGGGGAGGGCGTGGTGTGCACATTGGCGCTTCTTCCATGACCCTGTGAGTTGCTTTCAGCCCCAGGGGCTGATCCATGGGGAATAAAACTGCCCCCATACCCGTTGCTCTAGGAAGTTTCTTAGGTGACCATTCTATAAATCCAACCCCATGTCTAGGATATTACCTAACTTGGCTTAATCCTCAATCAAAAAGCCCAAAGAGGCGGATACCCCCTGGAATGAGGGGCACCCTCTCAGGCCCAGGTCGGATTCTGGCAAAGGCCTTACTCTGCTGCCTCTGGCTGATGGAAGAGGAGACCCCTCCGGCGGTCAGGGCAGCCTTCATTTTGCATATAATTTTACAACCGCCCCAATACTTCCACCCTAAACTTGTACAAACTGAGGTATGTAGATTTCTCTACTGTTTCCTTTCCCCTGCCTCTAGGGTGGGAGACAACTGATGCCTTCTCTGAGGCACGGCTGGACCCCATGGCCACCTTGGCAGTGCCTGTGGAAGGGCAAGACCCTGAGCCCCGAGCAGAGGAGGGCACACAGAGACAGGGCCACGGAAGGGCACTCCTGTATGTCTCCCCCGAATTACGGAGAAAAGGAGATGCTGAACCTAGACTCGGGGTTGGGGCTCTGCACCGCTCCTTTCCCAATCCCCTGAAATCTCACCTGTAAGAGAGAGAAGGTGTGGACTGACCGCTCTAAAGTCTGACTCTAAGCCTTGCAGGTCACGAAAAAGATCAATAGTGTGTGATGAGGCAGTGTGCTGGCCCGCACACCCACCTTGGTCCAAGTTTGAAGCCAATGTCTGCCTTCTCTCATCTGACTCGGCACCCTGCCCTGGAGACAGCGGCATTGGCAGGGACCACCCCCGGGAGCTGGCAGCGCAGGAACGCACTATGCACAGACACTGGGTTGCTGGGAGAGGCACGGGAGGCAGCAAATTCCAACCCACAAGAGATGTGTTGCTTGGATTTGGTCTTCCTCCACACCTGCCCTCCCTGGGCTGTGGTCCTGGTGAAATTCAGGAGCATCCCTAGGACAGGAGATGAAGAAACCTGGCAACAATCCTTCCCAGAGCTTGCGGGCAGGTCATGGGCACCCCCAGCCCTGAAGGAAAGAATGCAATGATAGCTGCCATAGAAATAGTCCTAAAACAAGCTAAATCTGCAAAGGCAAGATCAGAATTCATATATTTTGGACACATGTAAATTTTATTTGCTGCTTAATCTCTGGCTCAATCCATATAGTCTTTGTCTGTTTCAGATCTTGTACATTCTAAAATTGTTAAGTTTCTGTGAAAATCTAATCAGGACTCTATAGAAATGTAATTAAATGAATTTTTTAAAAAACATTTATTTATTTATTTTTATTTTTAGAGAGAGGGGAAGGCAGGGAAAAGGAGAGGGAGACCTGGCCTACAACCCAGGCATGTGCCCTGACTAGGAATTGAACCCGTAAACTTTCAGTTTGCAAAATGACACCCAACCAACTGAACCACACCAGCCATGGCAATTAAGTGAAATTCTGTTGCCTTTCCAAGGTTTTGAAACCTCATCTTCTAGAGTCAATGTCCACATTTTAGGCATAGGTGACCTCTTATTTCTAAAGGACACACTTAGATTAATTGAAAAAAAATCAACAAATGTACCTATTCAACAGTAAGAGACAGACAAGATTTTACAAAGCAAAATTTACTTGTCACATGTACCACATACAAAATGCCACGAACTTCATAGACAAGTATTTTGTTTTAAACTAAACTAGTTTTATAACATGAGTTAGAAAACTGTACATGTTCAATTTAACAAGAGAGTTCTAGCACAGTGCCATTGTGATATCTGAGAAAGAATCACTCATTCTGCCCTAGCTGTGTACTCAGTAGGTTGGAACATTGTCCCTTGTGCCAAAAGATTGCAAGTTCAATCCCCTGTGAGGACACATACCTAGGATGCAGGTTGGATTGCAGGTTTGATTCCTGGTCAAGGCACGTACGGGAAGCAAACGGTCGATGTTTCTCTCTCTGTCTCTTCCCCTTCCTCTGTCTTTAAAATCAATAAACATATCCTTGGATGAGGATTAAAACAAAACAAAGCAAAAAGAAGTATTTGCACCACTTTAAAAATTAAAATAAAGTGCATTATCATATGAATCACATGAAGATGATTTTAACCCACAGGTGAAACTTTAAGGGAATTGAAGAAAGAATTCTATGCATTTTTAATGTTTGACATTTTAAAGGTTAGCTTTCAAAGTGCCATAATAAGTTTAAGAGGCAGTACGAAAATAACTTACAGAATCTTCATATGATCGGCTATCAGTTAGCATTACTGTGACAAGGTGGCCCTTACACCAGCGTGGTGAGACTGTCTGCTTCCACGAGAGGGGGCAGAGCTCATATCGTGTGATGCTGAAATCTCCTACTCAGACAAAAACAAATTCCCTAGTGAAAGCAATATCTGAAAAATTATATCAAAGAAGACTACTGTAAACTACCTTGCATTTTCCTCATTCTATTCCTCAAAAATCAGTGAAGGGGTGGGGAGGGAAATGCAGGAAACACGCAATTTCAAAGAAAAACATATTGTATAAGAATGAAGAAAATGCACTCCTCTTTGCAGGCAGCCTGGCAGTCGAACCTGAAGATGACTGCATTTGTGATGATGGTCATTCTTCTACCTGCCGAGTATCCCTGACTGCCGGGCACAGGGAGACTTGACTACCCACTTTTGTTTGGGTCCTCCCAGTCCGGCCCCGGCTCACTCGCCAGTCCTGGACCACAGACACGTCATGACCAAAGGCACTGTTTCTACTTCTAACCTAACCTCATGGAAAACCGCCAGTTTAGTGCTCTTGAAACCGCAGTTAACAGCTCTCAGACCCATCTTCACTCTCTCTTATCCCTGCTGCCCTAGCTGTGTCGTGGGGCAGGGCAGGTGGATAACGCACATATCAGCGAGTTATATAGTTTTTAATATTATTTAAACTTTATTAAAATTGGCACAACATATTATATTTATTTTTTTCTAAAAAGCCACTTTATTGAGCTATGATTGACGTACAAAAAGTTGCATGAAATTGATGTATCCAACTTGATGAGTTTGAGGATAAAAGTATACATCCGTGAGACCGTCACCGCAGTCTAATGCCAGAAACATGTCCGCTGCCTCCAGAAGTTTCCTCCCACCTCCTACTTATTATTACGATTATATAACACTTAACATAAGATCTACCCTCTTAGCAAATTTGGAATTATACAATACAGTATTGTTAATTATAGGCTCTTTGCTGTACAGTAGGCCTCTGTTTTGTATAACTGAAACTTTGTAACCTTTGACTAATTAAATTAAAATTTAAAGGCAGGAGAAAAGAGAGTGGGAAATTATTTTTTAAAAAACCCATCATGAATCTCTTGAAGTAAAATTCTTGTCCAAAGTGATAACCACTCCTGGTGTTTTAGTATTTTATCCAATTTAAAATCTCCCTATTAGATTTTCTTAAAACAGGGCATAGTGTATAATTTAAAACCGGCAGAAGAGTAAAAAGGACTGAGAGGCAGAACCTTGATTTCTAAAAATCACATCTGTACTTATTTTTAAAGTAACTTTTCTTATAGTCATCTCCATGAGAAATCATATCTAGGCCTGTGCTGCCCAATACAGCAGCTCCTAGCTGCACGTGGCTTTTCATATTTAAGTGGATTACAATGAAATAAAATTAAAAATCCAGCTCCTCCACCTCACTGGCCAATTTAAAATGCTCAATAGTCACACGAGGCCAGCAGTTGCTGTGCTGGAGAGCACACACATAGAATATTTCCATCAACACAGAAAGTTCCACCGGACAGCTCTTCTCTAGAGTTTTTCTAGGTGATCAAAACAGAAAATACAGCTCACACGGTTTTAAAACAAGTAACTGTTGATGCAGCTTTTAAAAACAAATAACCATTTAGTTGTGATAGTTCTAGAGTAAATATGTAAGAACTAAAATTATACAATCTAAAATATGTAACATCAACATGAAACACTGACGTTAAAAATAACTCACTAACTATTGAATTATATGCTTTTAAAAACTCATGTTTGGAAAAACCAAGTGTGCATTCTTGAACTCTTCAGTTTTGCCCCATTTTCACCATTTTATTTCATATCTTTTGTAAAAAAAAAAAAAAGCAAGCTTGATTTGATACATCCTCAAGAGTTGTCGTTGCCAAAACTAAACAGGACCACACAGATCACACGCCTGTACTAATTCACGCGCACGCACACCCACCACTGAAGTCTACTTTTACTAGATGTTACTTGCAGTAAGAATTATTATCTGTGGGTCTCCAGTTCTGTGAGTCACCTGATTGCCAGACTGAAATGAACTGCCAAACTTCATTTTCGTTGAAATATTTTATCTAATGCAAAGTATAGGCCATTTTCTAAAAAAGCTTGGAAACTGGCAGACTGGAAAATGGCCAATCTGTGCATTTCTCCCTCGGTAGGACCAAGAAAGCAATGAACTGTCCTTCTTTAAAAGAAAATATCTTAATTTTGTTATCTTATGTCAAGAGTTTCTTCAGGTTACCTATCATTCTGTAGTTTCTAATGCCTTCTACATTTCCTTTTACACAAGTATGGAGGCTCATGAAATAACCTTGTTTTCAAAGGTCCGGGGCCACAGGAGCTCAGCGAGGCTGCAGGGGGACCAGGCGGGCAGCCATCTCTCTTCAACCACCGAATGCAGTTCACTAACTTGTGCGCAGAGGAAGGAGGTTCCCTCCAGCATGCGATAGAAGAGAGTCTTGTATTTAGACATGTTACAACAAAGAAGTTCTGAGATTCCATCTTCCAGCAATTGCCTTTGGTGTCATGTAGACGGGCTTGTTGAAGACAAACGCCCAGTTAAACATCAAGATAGGTGGGAAGGAAGAATGTCCAGTGGCAAAGAAGGTTGCTGTGGTGTTGGACTTAACAGGTGGAAGAGGCTTGGGCACGTGACTTAGTCTCTGGATCCTTAAGTTCCTCACCTGTAAAAATGGAGATAACAAAAATGTCTGCCTGTCACCGGGTCATTGTAGAGATTGAAAGAGTTAATTTATGTAAAGTACCCAACCCTGGCTGAGTGGCTCAGCTGGCTGGAGCATCATCCTGCCCACCGAAATGTTGCAGGTTAGATTTTGATCAGGGCGCATGCCTAGGCTGCGGGTTTGATCCCCTGTCAGGGCGCGTATGGGAGGCAAGTGATGGATGTTTCTCACTCACACCAGTGTTTCTCTCCCTCTCTCCCTTCCTCTCTCTCTAAAATCAATAAACACATCCTCAGGTGAGAATTTAAAACATGAATAAATAAAAATAAATTGCCTAGTACAGAACCTGGAACAACAATCACCCAATGTTTTGTGATTAGCTGTCACTTTCAATAACAATTGTACCATTATTATTTCCACAAGCTTGTCTCCCTGCCACCTGTGAGATTCCCCTGCCCCTTTTCAAAAAGACTAGAAAAGCAAACTTGTAATGTCTGGTGCTCGCTACACATTTTCTGGCAAGTCCTAGACCTCTACATAGCCCTCTTTAAGGCTTGCCAGCTCTGCCGTGACAAAGAATTACAGCGACTAGTGCATTTGCCAGATTTTTATGCTGCTATACAATGACTTCTGAAATACAATGTTGCTTATTAAGCTAATACAATGTTGGAGAATTTGGGCCCAGGAGGGTGCTATGCTTCAGGAAGTGGAGTCACAGGTTAGTGGGTACACAAGGGGGGTCATGGGACTTTTCTTTATTTGCATGTGTAGACACCCCTTTTAAGACTAGAATTTATGCTTTAAATCTACCTCTGAGGGTGTGAAGAATGGGTAAGTAATACACATAAAGCCCTTAGAATAGTGTAGAACAGAGTGAGTGCTCAGAAAGTGATGGCCCTTGTAGCAATAATTATTATTCAAATTATCACGACAATTTCTAATAGTCAGGAGTCATAGCAAATTATTCAGCCTTGGGAGGGGACGGAAGACAGGGCTTTTCACTTCAAGCTTTTTCTCATCAATAAAAATCTCCCCTGGAGTAAAGTTCTGCACAAGGAATCTTGATTTTGGGTTCACGGTCTGGGTCCTGCTTCCAAGACAATGACCTTGGAAGGTCAGCCTGGACCAGAGCTTCCTGGTCAGTGAAGTGAGGTGCGTGCGAGGTCCTTTCCAGCTTGAGAACATGGACTCTAAACTATCGAGACATCTAAAGAATCCATGTAAATAAAAATAAAAACAAAATCTCTGTTGTAAAAGTCTGCACATAAATTAGCCAGTTTAAAAAACATAATGCTTCTAAAGAATTTTTTATTCATGTGAATGCATATCTATACAAATGCTAATTTTTGTTTGCTAAGCTCTTTTTTGAACATATACTTTGGTGGGTTTCAATAAATATAAATAAATTTGTTTAAACCTTACAGTTATAAAGCACCTAAATGTGTGCTTTTAGTGATTTTGCTAGTTCATTTAAATGCAGTTTTCAGAACTTTTTAAAGAATTGGCATCCCACTGTCTCCATGAGACCTGTCTAGACTCCGAGGCACACCATTCAGGCCTTGGAATGCCCACAGGACACCCATGCAAGTCCTCTGACCTCGAACCCAGGCTACCTTCAGAGCCATCAGAGCTCTCATGCACAGGTCACCCTCTACTAATCCAGCTAGCATTTCTCATCACACACTGCTTGTGTCTCTGTGTTTCACAAAGTGACCTACACATGACTTCTGGTCAAGGTGGTGGCATAGGCAGTCATGGCTCATCTTCTTGCACAACCACATCAAAATTACAATTAAAATATAGAACCCCCATCACTCAGAACTGTCAGAAATCAAGTTCAGTGGAAGTCTGACAACTATGGAATTAAAGAAACCACATCCATCTACAATGGTAGGAGGGGCAGAGACACAGAACAGGCTGGTCCCACACCCACATATGGTGGATAAAACTTCAGGAGGGACATCTCAGGAGCAAGGGGTGCCAGCCCCACATCCGGCCCCCCAGCCCAGGGTTCTAATGCCAGGAAGATATGTCCCTATAACTTCTAGCTGCAAAACCAGCAGGGATTAAGTCAAGGGAAGAAAATTCTGGAGCCCCAAGCAGTTCCTGTTAAAGAACCCACATCTAATAGGATTCACCTACTCAGATTCACTCCCTCCAAGCTCCAGCACCAGAGTAAAAGCTTGAAAGGTACCAGTGGCACACAGGGAGAAACTGAAGTGTCTGCCATCAAGATGAGCAGAGGCCATTGCCCCTTTCCTAAATACTTCCCCCCACAGATCCTGCAAGTTGGTGCCATGTCTGAGACTCCATCAGCCTGGCTAACACTGTTTGACCCGCCTTGGAGCTCTGCACAGACCCTGCCTAACCCAACTTATGGGCAAGCCCAAACTGCTCTTCCGCATGAATGGCTGGTCTTGGCTTATGCTGCGCAACTTTCTAAACCCTCTCACAGAAGTAACAGCTGGCCTCAGTGGGCCCTAGGCCCAGCACTGGCAGCAGCCAACTCAGATTTCTTTATCACTCAGGCAGAGTGGCCCCGGACAAAACACAGTTGGGGCTGACCTTGGCCTGTACCACCTGGGAAACCCCAGGGCCAGCACACCCAGTAGACAGCTACAGGCCACATGGGGGAACCACCACCCTGCCCCTGCACAGCTGATCCTCCACAGAGAGCAGAGGTTGGTGGTCAGTGGTCATAGCCAATCCTTGCTGCTGACTGGCCTCAGTAAATCCCTCCCATTGATCTGCCAGTAGCAACCAAAGTTCAACCACAAGAGAAGGGTGTACTCAGAACACTCGCAGGGCACACCTCACATACCCAGCTTGGGGGATAGGGGAGGCTGTGCCACTGGACCCTACAGGACACCTACTACATTAGGCCACACTACCAAGACACAGAGTCAAAGCAGCTCTAATACAGAGACACAAACACAGGGAGGCTGCCAAAACAAGGAGACAAGGAAACAGCATGAAAATGAAAGCACAGATCAAAACACCAGAAAAACAACTACACAAAATGGAGATAAGCGATCTATCAGGTGCAGGGTTCAAAACACTGCTTATAAGGATGCTCAAGGGACTTAGTGAGGACCTCAGCAGCATTAAAAAGATCCAGTCAGATGAAGGATACACTAAATGAAATAAAGAAGAATTTACAGGGAAACAACAGTAGAGCAGTTGAAGCCGAGCATCAAACCAATGGTTTGGAACATAAGGACACAAAAAACAACCCATCAGAACAACAAGAAGAAAAGGGAATCCAAAGAAAAAAGATCGTATGAACAGCCTCTGGAAGAACTTCAAGTGTTCCAACATTTGCCTCATAGTGGTGCCAGAAGGAAAAGAGAAAGAGGAAGAAATCTTTTTGAAAAAATAATGAAAGAAAACTTCTCTAATTTGGTGAAGGAAATAGACATGCAAGTCCAGGAGACTCAGAGAGTCCCAAACAAGACGGATGCAAAGAGGCCCAGTTCAAGACACATCATAATTAAAATGCCAAAAGTTAAAGATAGAGAGGGAATCTTAAAAGCAGCAAGAGAAAAGCAGTTAGTTATCTATATGGCAGTTCCCATAAGACTGTCAGCTGATTTCTCAAAAGAAACTTTTCAGGCTGAAAGAGACTGGCAAGAACTATTCGAAGTCATGAAAAGCAGGGACCTACAGCCAAGATTGCTCTACCCAGCAAAGCTATCATTTAGAACTGAAGGGCAGATAAAGAGCTTCCCGCACAAGAAAAAACTAAAGGAGTTCATCATCACCACACCATTATTATATAAAATGTTAAAGGGATTTATTTGAGAAAAAGAAGATCAAAACTGTGAAGGGTACAATAGCAAAAAATACATATCTATCAGCAATTGAATCTAAAAAACAAACTAAGCAAACAAGAAGGACAGAGACAGAATCGTGGATATGGAGAGCATTTTGATGGTTGCCAGGTGGGAGGTGGGTATAGGGGAATGGGTGAGGAGGTGAGTACAAATAGGTACAAATAGGTAGTTACAGATTAGCCATGGTTTTGTAAAGTACAGTATAGGAAATGGAGCAACCAAAGAATTTATAGGAATTACCTGTGCACATGAATAATGGTGGGGAGATTGCCTGAGGGAGTGGAGGATGCTGGGTGGAGGGCGGCAAAGAGGGAAAATTAGGACAACTCTAATAACATAATCAATAAAATATGATTAAAAATAAAAATAAAAATTGGAAAAAGAAAACAAAACGAAGTGACCTACACAAAGGCTGTGTGATGTTAGGCAAGTCACTTGACCTCTCTGTGTACCAGCTTCCTTCCTTGTAATGGAGAATATCAATACATGCCTCATAGCATTGCTGAAAAAATTACATGAGGCAATGGATGGAAAGCTTTTAACCTAGCAAGCTAGCTCACTAAGTAGTGGAAGCCACGTTAGCGGCAGTAGTAATGATAAGACGAGTGAAGAGTATCATCCCAGTAGGTCTATGCCAAGCACTGCCTTACGCCCTGTATGTGTTGTGTCTCACCCAGCACTGCGAGGACATGGAGGTGCATGGGTAAGCAATGTGCCCAAAGCCAGGCAACAGGGAGTGACACAGGAGGCGTGATTCAGCGAGTCTACGGCCACAGCCTGTGTTCCTAATCACTTGATTAATGAAGACTACATAATGACTGCTTCACATAGTTTTTTGTCTTAAAATTATAAACATATCTTTACTCCAGTAGAAATGGCATCTATGGTCCATGTTGTTTATTCATGACTGCAAGCAAAGCCTCTTCAACCCAGGGACCCCTGATCGACTAAGTCAGTAAGAGACAGCTTGTAACTAAATGAAAAGCAAAGTCTGAAAAGCAGACGAAATTATCTTCACACTACCAGTAAGGCTGGGGAGAGTGAAATAAGCTTTTAAATATACCATGTGAAAAGAACTCTCAGGATTCATCAACTGTTCAGAACTAAAACAAGTACCTTACGCAGAGGGAAGCTTTCTGAATGAGAACAGCCTGAAACAGCCCCAAAGCCCAGGTCAGCTCAGCTTTCCACTCTGCATGGTTTGTTTACTTTAAATTCACCAGAGGTGGGGGTGGGAGAGGAAGCCCTTGTCCCTGTGACAAACTTCGCGTGGGATGAGAACATCCAGAGGTAGTGAGGTCCACTGGGCACGACTGGCTGCCGTCAGCCGCGGCCCCTGGGTTTGGGGCCAGGGCAGTAAGACCAGTCTTCTCAGTTACTGCATTCAAAACCTCTGGATTCAGATGTCTCCGAAATACTCAGATTTTCACTTGAAGACAACCCAAATTCTCAAGTGAAAATGCACCTACACTGAGAAACATTTGGTCACTGGGCTGGGAGAGCCGCTGCCTCCATCCCAAAGCCTGTTCAGAGGGGCTCTTCGTGTCCTTTATTGTGGGATTTGCTGCTCCTTACAATGTCTTTACACTGTGTCTTTAACAATAAGCATTTTTGCACATCTAAACTAGGCTCTATGTTCTCATAGCTTCAAACATTCCTAAGGGAAAGTAACCAGAAAAGCACCCATGAAAATGACACTCTGCCAAGTGTCAACACAGGCAACTTGGTCCTCACCTGAAGTCAGGCCTTAGAAGTCATAAAAGTCGTGCTGAAATCTAACTGCTGCCCGTATTTCCTGATCTTCCTAGGCTGTAAATCACAGGGTCATGAGGTTAGTGTAAGCACCAACCAACCTGTAGCCTAGGAGATGCACTCTGTATGGAATCACACGTTTCTGTCCTGACGGGCTCTCTCGGCCTCGTCTGTGGGACACCACAGGACCTCAGTACCCCGGCAGCGAGGCCCTAGTGCTCTGGACTTCCTCACCGAAGACTTCAGATCCGGGTGTTGGGAAAGGAAGGAGCAATATGTACAATGAGGGAGGAGAGGGGTGTGACTGTGTATGTGCACGCTCATGTGCACACGTGTGTACAAATCACATGACTGGAGATGGCGGCTGTGGATGGGCACGGCTGGGTGGCTGACCCAACCGTGGCATATTTTGGAAGGTTCACAGGTAGCGCACAAACAGGAAAAGAAAAATCATCTCTCCATGACAGGTCTGATTACACTTTCCCTCTTTCATTGAATTGTCTTTATATCAATTCACCATGTCATGTGTTATGGTGGATGACAGCGATCTCGTCCTAATGGAAGGGGCAGAAGTTCAGCCGAGCTCGATGACGGAGATAATAACCTCGCAAACAGCAACGGGAGCAAGAGCGCTCACTGCAAGCCAGCACCACACACCGAGTCACCCGGCGCAGGGCAGCGTGGGGACTGCCTGGTAGAGGCAGGAAGCCTGAGAGGTCCCGGTTACGCTGAGATATCAGTGCTGCTAATTATGTTAGTACCACCTTAGGATTCAGTCAGAGCTACGTGGCATGGATTGTGGGGTGTCGCACCCCAAGTCTCTGAGTCGGTAGGTCTGGGTGAGGCCTGAGACTGCATTTTAACATGTTTCCAGGAGATGCTCCTGCCGCTGGCTGGGACCCACACGCAAGGCCCGCTGCTACGCAGCGAGCGGAGGCAGGGGGCCATCGATCATTCTGCTCTGCGTAGTGCCACCTTCAGCGGGTTATTGCATCCCAATTTGTGGCAGAGAAATGGTAGACGATATGGGAAAGAGGGTAAGGAAAACGATCGAAAGGATATGAAATAAAGTAAATCAAAAAAAGATGATTTAGGTAATTGAGATAATTTTACATTGTTTAATCAGTATTTTCAACAGATAAATGCTGACTGTGACTGAAGTGTTCTCTGACTCTCCATAGGCCGGGTCAAGGTAAACAGAATTAGATCAGGAATATTAGAGCACTGTTAAACATTGAGGGAACATGTAGAAATCTTAGTTTCAAAGGTATCTTGACTTAGATTTGGTATGGAAAATTCTACTCCATAATTTTTCATCCAATTGTTAGATTTTATAGTCTCCAAGAATAAATTTGCTCATAGTTCCAAAAGGCTGTGGAAGAAGTAAGTATATAGTTGGACCAGAACAAATTTTCCCTTAGGTTTTAGCCAAGTAGCCATGACATCTGTGGAAGAGAGGCCAGCCTCTATCCTGTGTGAAAGGTTTACACTTTCACCAACCCAAACACGAACCCCACAGATTCCAAAAGCACGCTGTCTGGTGAGAAACACAAACCCAAGCCTTTGCGAGAATGCCAGTGAGGTGTTCTTTTACCTTTAAGAATATTCAGATAGTCAAATACCAGGGAAATACGGGCCCTAGCAGATGTTTTCATTTCTGCTGCGAACTTATTTTCTTTTCAGTTGAAAACCGGTGCTTGATGTTACTATTTGGATTTTTAGGATTAAAAATGTCCTAGATTTCTTCTGTAATTTCTTCTGTATATTTTATACCATGGAGATATTTAATTTATATTTAAAAATCCACTTTACCTATGTACTTTAACATACTTTTATTGGATAAAAAAATGTTCTCACCTCCTTGAGCAGAAAAGAAGCATAGTGGGTATAATGGCCACTGGAACTATTATTAAGAGTACTTTGATGCTGAAAAGCCACAAAAGATTACAGATAAATGTCAAAAGCAAAGTGAGATATTTTAAAATTTCTCTGATGTACCTGGCTAGAAAAAGGTTGCTTTAGGATGAATTCAGCTGAATTTTAGAACATAGAGAACAAAATTTTTCATCTCAATTATTTCAAAATATATTTATGCAAGCACTTGCAGCTCCCCAAATACAAATCACATGCGTCACAGAGCAAATGTTTCTTCTTGATAAAATGGAGGTGAAACCTTTGCTTCTAGGTATACTCACACAGGCATACAGAAACATGCACACATATTTATACATATATATGTACATATACATATGTATACATACACATATAAAATTTATGAGAGTTACCTTAAGATAATGGTAACTAGGATTTTTAAAAAAGATTGTATTTATTTATTTTTAGAGAGAGGGGAAAGGAGGGAGAAAGAGAGGGAGAAAAACATCAATGTGTGGCTGCCTCTCGAGCGCCCTCTACTGAGGGCCTGACCTGCAACCCAGGCCTGTGCCCTGACTGGGCATGGAACCAGCGATGCCTCCGTTCGCAGGCCGGCACTCAATCCACTGAGCCTCACCCGCCAGGGCAGTAATTAAGATTTTAAAAAGTGAGAACATAAGCATAGAATACGTATATTTATAGGTCTTTACTAGATACTAGGAATTCTAGGAGTTTAAAATTCATGCCTACTGGATACAGACTAGTTATTTGTGTATTAACCTAAATATATCTATGAAAAACATATATTTGTATGTTTTATAAGATTTAGAGTGATGAAGGTGTAACAGTTGTCCTTGCGCTAACTTACCAGCATGCCGTCTACGGACTGCCACCGCCACCGCCACCGGCACCCTGGGAGCTTGTGAGAAAAGCAGCAACGCTGCAGACCTACTGAAGCAGAATCTGCATTTTAACAAGGTCCTTAGGTGACATGCATGCCCTTTAAATATTTAAAATTTGAATATCTCTAGTCAAAATCATCAATATTTTTTTCTGCATTGTCTGTTAAAGGACAGTAGATCTGTCTGCTAATTCAGATCATGTTTTTGCTTCTTTGAAGTATATAAACTACTTTTGATTCTAGAACTTCTAACCAGATTTGAAAGTTCCAATCAGATATCAAAACCATCCAAAAATCATTAACATTTTTAAAGGGGACAAGAAAGCAGTCTGTCTCTTTATTATACCAGGCATATAGTCAAAGTGGAGACATAAGCATTGGTTAATATCACACCATTTATTTCATATGTAATTTAAGTTTGATATATCATTAATTTATCTTAATTTTATATGTTACCATGAAATAGGTCAATCATTAATAATGGATGAGCATTTCTTGAAGGAAAAAAGCTTAAGAGGTCTCCAAGATATTTCATTGTCACTAAACATCTTTATTTCTCATCTTTTCACTTAAACTTGTTTAAATCCTGCTTTACGTCGTAGGGACTCCAAGACCATTCACGCTCACCAAGGCAGCTGAGGAATTCTCCCCTCCTGTCTGAGCTTCCATGGAAGGAGAAGCTCTGCGCCCCACCCCCTCCCCAACTCTGCCTCCGGGTGCCAGGAAGGAAGCCCGCCCCCTTTACAACGAAGAAACAAACTTGGCTGATACAAAGAAATAGACTTATGGGGAGAGAAGGAAACCGGACCTCGGAGGGCCACGGCCTGGCCGGTGAGCCTCGACTGCGGATTCAGGCATGGTAACTAAATTGTCCAAGGATAACTGTTCCTACTGGAAATAGCGGAAACACCTCGCTGGCTAAAAGTTTGGATCACATGGAGTAAGAGTGCCTGCTGCCTCGGGACTGCTGGAAATATGACTGCTTTGCATGATGTATTTAGTCTTGTTGCAAAGTTAATGTTACTGAAGCTATGTGTGTATACAGAGGCATACACACATATCTAAACATACACGTATGTATATCAAGACATGTGCACATTTCTTAATAATTAACCTCACAGAAACAAAGAAGCTTTGCAGGAAACCACGTACATTTCCAAAGCACCTTCACAATTTAAATATGTTATAGCTGAAAAATCTCAGCTGAAATCAGATGTTTCAAAAACGGGGGGGGGCGGTGGGGGGAAGCAATCATTTAACTGGCATTTATAAGAAAATTACATATTGATGTATGAGTATGATACAGAATTTAAAATAATAAATGGAGGGAAAAATCTCTGTGGTAAGAGCGTCCTCACCTATTCACACTAAAATGTCACACTGTGCCTCTGGGGACTGGCCTGGGCTCCAAAGGGGGGAAATGCTCAGCGCAGAAGACGGTGTTAAAAACGGGCCTTTTCTACATAGGACCATGTTGATAGTCAGGTCACATGTGATGAGAAGATGTTTTATATCTTAATTGTAGAACTAAAAGGGAGTGAGAATGCCGTGTTATAAATCGAGAGGGAGCAGGGCAGCGGCGCCCAAAGGAGGCAGGCGCAGACACTGGAAGCCCCGGGCTCACAGCCTGGCTCTGCCCTTGGAGCTGTGGCCTCGAACGCACTTCTTAGCCTTAGCTGTCTTGCCCGTAATGGTCTGTATTGTGAACTCAGAAACGGAGCAGATGAAGCATCCAGCAGGGGGACCTGACACTCAGAAAGTGGTAAAAAACAGCATGTATTATTATTAGTAGGATAATTCTAATTTGAGAGGCCCGCCATTTCTACAAAAACATCATTTATTGCCTTCAAACCTCCTTATGAATATTTCCCAGCCCATGACCAAACCAACTTACCTTAATTAGTTCTGGCATGGAGAGGCTATTGACTTTAAGTGATTAAAAACAGACTCATCATAATCAATCTACCAATTCAATCACATGTTGAAGAAATCTTTTAAAAGACATCAGTTTGATTAGATTGATCATAAGGTAATATGCATTGAAAATCCTTTCCCATTTCTGAAGTATTTAAAACATTCTCTCGCTTCCACAACTAGCCCAAGGGAGGAGACACAGGTTTGAGAGAGGATTTATTCATAATTGTGCTACATGAGAAGGGGCTTTGGAGAGATGGCATCAGCATGTGGATAGCCAGAGGGGTCCTGAGACCACCATGGGCAGAACACCGGGGACATACCAATTAGGTTATTTACTGCAAATGATTCCCCAGAGACCCTTGTACTGGTTTAACCACCATCTGAAAGGGCTAAACTGATGTCCTGTACAGAAATTCTTCCACTGGTTGTATAGATACAGCTGTAAATCCACTGCCCGTGGAAGGAAGGTGTCTGTATACAGACCATCTGTCTGCACTAACGGAAATGTTGCTCAGACACAATGATTTTACGATACGTTTAATATAAATTCTCTTGTGTAATTTCCTCATGAAATCTTTGCTTTCTGAAAACAGGCAATATAGTTTTTATTGCATTTAAGTTGTTCTTTTGGTGAAAAGAAGGAAAAGAACTTCAAACTTAACTTTTTATGAATAGCCACTGGTGAACTCACATGATATATCACAGTCAGATATGGGTGTTATGCACTCACAGAGAAATTAATCATTAAAATAGGAGACCACCTGTTTCAAATGCGTCTTACACCACTGACAATATAAACGAGGAATACTAGGTTTACAATATTTAATTCTATTTGTCTCAATCAAGAATAACTATTAACGCATTCTTAGATAAAGATAGGAAAAGTGATGATTTTCATATTTTGTGGTAGCTTTACATTGATTTGTTTTTCAGAAATTACTGAAATAAATTTGATCTACTTTCAAGAGATGTTATTAATTTTTTCCTTTGTTTCTCTGAAAACAGTCAGACTGTAGCTTAAGAAACTACAAGGGTGAATCTAATGAATCCTACTTGATTTGTAAATCAAAACCAATTTTGTAATTCACTTTAAAAGGACATATTAAAAACCTATGCTGAAAAAGAACTCATTTGATTCTGGTACATGGCAACATTAGAAACCAGTGGTCTAGCTAACACAGGCAACCATGCAGAAAGAGTTACAACAGTCATAGAAATATTAGAGTAATTCTTGTCAACAGGAACAGTTGAAAGTAAAGCAAGAATGAATAAGAATGGGTTTCTAGTTTCAGTGTTGGTAGCTTATTACTGAGTTCACGTAAACAAAATCAGGTCCCTTCCAAACATAAACATGTAAAGTATTTTCACTGGCTTGAAAGAGATTGTATTCTATTAGATACATGCAGCACTAAAAATCTACCTTGACATTAAAAAAGAAAGTCTGGAAAAAGTAACTTCATTTTCCTCAATAACTCAGTTTTATTTTTAAAGTCCAGGTAAAAACTCTGGGACCAGTTTGCTTTTTTATAACATCATGGCCATGTCTTATCCCTTCCTTTCTGAACCACCACCAACCCTCCAAACAAAATATAAAATAAAAACCTTGCCTCCAAATAAAATATAAAACAAATCCCCCACTCCCAAACAAAACAAAACAAAACAATGTTAAGCAAAGAACTCAACAATTTTTTTAAAAGGGTAAAAATACTGGTAACATTATTTTCACTTCAATTACTTAACTCATCTGACTGAAAGCTTCACAAATGCTAAGGGTTCCTGTGGCTCCAAAGAGAATCCAGTAGAAAGAATTTAAGGACAGCATCTCAACCGTTGGCCAGGCAGCGGAAGTGCTTGGCAAGTGCAGCATTGGGTGTGCATTAGCCTGTTAGTGGAAGGCTGCTACACATCGCTGGGTGACCGTGCTCTCTGGGAGAGACTGGATGGGACGCAGCCGCAACAAACGAGGCAGAGGGCTTTCTGGATCTCTTGGTTTCTGAAAGCATATATGACAGGGTTGATGATAGAATTGTAGGTGGCGGGCAGGAGGGTGGCATAGGTGTAGATGGAGGGATAGGTGTAATCAGCTATCAAGGAATAGAGGGTGAAAGGCATCCAGCAAGCAGCAAACGTCCCCAGGATGATGGCCAGGGTGGAGACCCCTTTCCGGGTGGTCACGTAGTGCGAGGTGGCCAGGAAATGGTGCTGCAGGGCTATCTGGTGGGCGTGCCTCATGACGATCTTACAGATCTGGATGTAGAGCTGAAGCATGAGCGCAAACATGAAGAGGAAGGAGATGGAAAGGATGGCCGTGTTGTTCTTGGTGAGAGGTCTGACCACGCTGCAGGTGGACTCGTCTCTGAGGCAGTTCCAGCCCAGGATGGGCAGCAATCCCAGGCAGATGGAGGTCCCCCAGAGCATGATAAGCATGACATAGGTAAATGTGACTGTCCTCTCCGAATGGTATGTCAAAGCATAATACAGGGAGAGGTAGCGGTCAACAGTGATGGCCAGCAAGCTGCAGACAGAGGCAGAGAAAGAGGCCACAATGAGTCCAATCGTGACCAGCTTGGTAGCTTCTGACTGAAGCAGGTAGGCAAAAACAAAATTGATGATGAGTCCAATGCCGGCCAGCAGGTCTGCAAGAGCCAGGCTGCCTATCAGCAGGAACATGGGTGCTCGCAGGCTGGGGTTATGGAAGATGATAAGGACCACGATGGCATTTTCACAGGAGATGAGAGTTCCTGAGGTACACAAGACAATGTCCCAGGGGTTGACAACGAGCCCTGGCTCTGGCTCTGCAACAGGGACCTGGGAAGAGACAGCAGTCGAGACGTTCTCCGTAGCAGCACCGGCATCTAAGTAATCCCGAAGCAAGCCGCTGAAATTGACCTTCGGGTCTCCGTTCATTTTAACCCCTGTCCTCTTCAACGAAAAGACAGTTTTTTAATGGAAAGGTACATCAGCGGTACAGTCCAACATCATGCAAAACTACACAAAATGAAAGCCAGCCCCTCTTCAAATACTGCTATCAAATGCCACAAGCTTAGTGAATTATAAACTGTTATGAAATAAAACAAAAGCCAAAGCCTCCGTGATCTAAAACCCACTACAAAAAATGCCATGTGGCGTTGGTGAAAACACAGGAAAGGACTTCAAAACACAGCGGCGAGTGAGGCCGGCCCACGGGGACGGCGCGGTCTGTTTGCTAAAGTGCGGGGATACACACTCCAACAACCCATCCTGCACGCCGGGAACGGACAGCTGTTTGACATCTGGTTGCTGGAGCACAGCGCGCCGCAGCCAGGAGTCGCGAGCCGGCCGCCATCCCCGATGGAATATTTAAATCACTCGTTTCTATGAGAGCCCACCCTCTAAAAAAAATCCCCGGTGCGCGTGCACACACGCATCCACACCCCTAGCCAGAACAAAGAGGGGTCTGGACGTCCCCCGTGTGCACAAAAGGCGGGTGTGTGCAATGAAGGTGTGGAGACAGACAGACAGACAGACAGACTGATGCTCAGACACTGCCGCCGCTCCCCTGGCGGCGGAGACGGGCGGCGGACGCGAGGGAAATAGGGCGCCGGGACCCGCGGCCCTTGAGGGCGGGGGTCATCGAGGGGGTCACCTTGGCGCTCGCAGGCCGAGGGGGCTCCTCCGGTGGGTCCAAAGCTCTTGGCAAATCGTGTCGCAGGTGGGCTCCGCGGCCCGAGGCGGCGAGGGGGCTGTAGCCGCGTGGGAGGGGCTGGAGGCCAGGGGCGCGCTTGGCGCCAGGTGAGCGGCGGGCGCCAGGTGAGCGGCGGGCTGGGCTGGAGCGCCCAGCTCTGCCCGCCCGCCCGCCCGCCCGCCTGGCGGGTTCGCACGCTCCCCGCATGCGCGCGCGCCCGGCCCCACGCCCGCTCCGCTCGCTCCCGCACAGGGAGCCCGGGGAGATCGGCGCGCGCCCCCACGGGTCGGGACTGCGAGGGGACGCGTGCAGAAGGGCGCGTCTCCGGTGCGCTGAAAGCCCCTCACCGCCCTCGGGAAGGGGGAGAACCTGAAGGATGAGAAATGCACCGTCACCCATGCTGCCCGCAGCCTCGCATTCCAGCCCCGCTGGCGATCCAGGGCTTGCAAGCGCCGGGCGGGGGCCAGGGAGAGCTGCCTAGGAGCCCCGTGACCTACTTCGTTCCTGAGAGCTCCCTGGAGAGTCCCAGTCTCTTGTGGACTCTTCTCTCCGCCTTTCCCTAAACTGCTGCCTACATTCACGGTCAAAAGAATTGCTTAGGGTGGTATTCAGGATTCGCAGCAGGACTACGGGGTGAGCAGCTTAGGGGCACAGATCTGTAAAGCAGCAAAATACGCAGCCAGCTGTTCTAGAATTGCCCTTGACCACATTGCATCCCAATTCCAAAGGGGTCCCTTTCCTTAGGTGTGCCTGGGCCTGGCTCACTATTACTTTTCCCCGGGAACATTTGCTTAACTGGGTATACGGCGTGGCTATGTGAATCATCATTAGTATCATCAAATTGCACTTATTACGCGCTCCTTGAGCTGTGTTTTCAAGTGGAAATCATTTACTGAGTTTCTGCAGAAGCTTCCTGCAGGCACTGGCCGAAACCCAATTCATTCAGGTACTGAAGTAGCAGTGTTAATTTATTTTTCCACTTTAACACATCAACAGGCTCTAAGATTGAGAACCTGATAACAGGCTGCTCTTATGAGCCTATGCCTTTCTCTGGATACAAAAACCAGAGCACCTAATAGATCTTAAGTTGAAAGATGGCCTCCCAGTTCAAAGATGGGAGGAGAAAAAGGCATGATATTCTGGTCTTTCCCTGTCAGCGGAAGGTTATTCCAACTACCTTTCTTTACATTCGCGGAGAGGCTCCTTCCCGTACCAACGGAGATGGTCTGCAGAGCACAGGACCCTAGAGCTCCTTCCATTATTCTCTAACCGCCCTGCCTCCCCTGCTTCTCACTGTCATTCCTCATGCCAGCCTTGCAGCTCACCCACCCTTGACATCCCCTTCTCTCCTTCTCCCCTCCTCCCGTCAATCAGCTCTATCCTCCGCAGGACCTCTTCGGCTCTCCCTGCCTGCCAGTTCTCAACTACAAGTCAGTAGTCCTGGGGAAGGGCCCCCAGTCTGCATTTGCAGCCCACTGTCCCAGTGATCTTGGTGCTGCTGGAGAAGCAACGTTGTATGGAGTTTTAAGAATCCCTTGTAACTGATGGAGAGTCATCAGACACCTGTACCTGCTAATGCTAGCTAACCGTGCTAGTGCTAGGCGTGCCAATTTATGTGCATGGTCTGATGGTGACAGACACATAAAACCACAATGACACCAGGCAGCAAATGCTGTAATAAATGGATGTACTTCTTCCTCTCAAGTGCTATGTGATGAATCAAAGCATTTTCAGAAAAAGCGATGAAAAGTATTTGTTTAAAATACACATAGCAATTTCAGCATACCATGGTTCAAACTACCAGCCAAAATTTTAGGAGCCTCACATCAGCAGGGCGGTTCAGGGAAAATGAAGGCACAGCCCCAGCCAGACACTATTCTGGTCAGTAGCATGAACCTACAGAGCTTTCAGTAGTGGAATTTATCCCCTGTTTAATGTCTTTAGAAATAAAAAAAAAGAAAAGAAAGAATTGAAGATGGGGAAAGAAGAAAGATAATGAGGTGGGTGGCAGAGGTATGTGTGTTTCTGCAATGAAAACTGGAAACCGTTTAAGGAAGAAACAGGGAAGTTACTGTGCGTTCATGGTTCTGTTCAGTTACCCTTCCCCTTGAACGATTACTTGTAGCAGAAAGAATGTCAACTTTACTGTACTTCTAATTCTATGTTCATTTGTGTATTTGTTCGGACTTTTGTTGCTAAGGGGCGGAAATCCAATGCAAACTAGCTTAAGAAAGAAATGGGTGTTGTCTGGCATGGCTGGGAGGATCGAAATAGCGGTTCACAGAGAAGAAGGAGAAGCTGCAGGAACACAAGTCTACCTGTGTGCTGAGACTCCCGGTTCCTGTCCCTGACTTATTTCTTGTCTTTGCCAGGCTCTAACTGTCCTCTCCTAGACAAGCATCTCCCACGCAGCCGTGATGATGGCCCAGGCCACCCCTGGCTTGCACGCTGAAACATCACCCTAGCTGGTGAGAGGAATGCCCAAAGAACTGGCCAGCCTAGTGTGTCCCAGCTCTGAACCACCCATGGGGCTAATGGGAAGGGATGAATCAGTGGCCAGGCCTAGATGGTGCGTGGAATTCCTCAACGGCGTTTCCGTCTGAACTTCACGGAATGGGCACTTCCCGAGAGGGAAAAAGTGACGTGGGATACGGGGCGGGAAGATACTGGGTGTCCTCTACTACGGCTTGGAATGCAGTGGGCAGACAGGTTTTCATGGCCTCCGTAACGTGGGTCATGAAATAGCTGCCCGCAAGGCTGCTTCTCAATGTATGCACCACCGTTACGGGACACTGTAGCAGCTGACCTCAGTATGTGAAAATTATTGTCTTTTTCATCACCGATCTTTTTTGCCACTTTTTAAAATAACTTTGCAAGAAATTATAAACTTTTAAGCATAACCTGGCATTTTCACAGGCTATGCTAACAATTACTGTCTCGTGAGAAGAAAAGCTCTGTGCCCGTCTTAATCTACGCAATGTCTTCGCCAGCTCCACCCTGGACCTACATCTACTAACCCTTCTGGGCAATTGAATGTGTGAAGCATGGACTGCCCCAGATTACCGACTGGGGCAGTCAGACCTGAGCCAGTACTGTGCTGTGTCTATGGTGTTGAAATGTTACTAGTCTGCTTCCTGTTTATGTTGATTACTGGTCAGTTTCTCAGGGTATTTAATTGGTGCACTGATCTGGACCAGACTGACCATACTTTCTTCTGCCTAGCCAAGGGTCTATATCGCACCGGAGATTAAAACATGACTCCAAATGAAAGTTTAATTTTTATTCATTCTTTATCATACGGTAAATTTTATCACAGAAAGTGCACATTTCAGAAGCGTACAGTGTGATGAAGAGATACCAAATGAATCTAACCATCTCGAGAAACAGAACGTTACTGGCACCTGAAAGCCTTCCTCTTGCCCCCTCCCAGTTATTACCCCCATGGGGAGAAGGAAACCACTCTTCTACATTCAGACGCCATGGATTAAGTTTACCTGGTTTTGAGCTTACGGAAGTGGAATGTACACCAACATATACTACTATGCCTGGTTTCTTTCAGTCACCGTGACTTCTGTGAGGCGTATTGATGTGCTGCGTGGAGTGGTAGTTCCACCTTTTAAACTGCTGAGTAGTATTCTATTGTAGAATATGCCACAGTTTTTTAATCTACACTCTATTAATCAACACAGAGTTTTTTGACTACTGCAAATCAAACCATGATAAACACCCTTGTACATGTCATATGATGCTCATATGTATATATTTCCATTAAGTATGTCTTGCAGAATGAAGAATTTCCCCACCAAGTTATGTTTTCATATTTAATATTCTGCTTAAACAAACCTGGCTCTATTTAAGGACAGCGAGAAGCCTACAAAAAATTGTAACGTATCTGTCCTTTCCCCCTTTATGTAAGTCCCTTTAAACTTTGAATAGAGGAAGAACATATTTCATGAGAAAATCAAAGACAAAGAACGAAAGGAAACATCACAGAAAATATTTAGTCTGCGAATCTGTGTGAGAAAGAAGAGCTCTGTTGTCAGTGTGAACATTGCCTTGTTTCTATATATATTTTTGTGTTTTTAAAATTGTATTAAACTTTGATGTCTTTTTCTGATTATAAAGTAATACATATTCATTACAGAAATTTTGAATCTTGCAACTAAAATTAAAAAGTAAAATTACCTGTACTCTCACTTCCAGAGATAGTCACTGGGAACTTCTGTTAATATAAGTTTTTAATTCATTTATTTGGGATTTATTTTTTGGCAATATAACTCAGTTTTCTTCCTTCCTTCCTCCCTCTCTTCTTTCTTCCTTTCTTTTCCTTTCCTTTCTCCTTCCTACCTTCCTTCCTCCTCTATCCTCACCTGAAGATACGTTTATTGATTTTGGCGACAGAGGAAGGGAGAGAGGGAGAGAGAAAAACATCAGTGTGAGTGAGAAACATCAATCAGTTGCCTTCTGCATGCTTTCCAACTGGGACTGAACTAGAAACCTAGGTGTGGGCCCTGACCGGGTATCAAACCCACAACTTTTTAGTGTATGGGATGAAGCTCCAATGAACTGACCCACCCAGCTGAGGCTAAACTCAGTTTTCTTGTGGCATGCAGGAGCGTCCCTCGCCTGTCCATTCTGATAGATTGTGTTTGTGGAGCACCCACTGCGTGCTGTGCCCTGTGCCGCAAGCTCTTTGCTTCCTGGAAGTTAGGAAGCACTCCACCGCCAGCAGCTTGTTGGATGCTATTGTTAGGGAAAATGGCCAGCCGGCTGCCTCCCACAAAGCCTCACATTAATTTCTCTGCAAATTTACTCTGGTTTAGGGAGATTTATATTAACCAGGCTGATACATTCTTGTCACAATGCCAACTATCATCTAAATATTTACAGTCTCAAAGCCAGGTATGAGCAGACCCGTGTGACCTTGAGCAAGTCGACACTTTACCTGTGTTCTCTGTTTGTAAAATGAGAATGTGAACAGCATCTACCTCCTGGGGCTGGTGTGTGCGTGACACAGGATAAAGCATACAGCACATGTGTCCCAGCCTGGTGCAAAGAAAGCTAAGGGTCTATAAATAATGGTCACAGTTCTTGCTGTGGTCATTGTTAGTGTAGCGTCTCCCTCCCCTCCTGTGGGCGGGATTCACATGAATCCTACCATTTCAGTCGCACTGGCCAAATACCTCAGCCTCCTGACTGGAGTCATCACTCGCAAAACGCCCAGCCTGGCAGGAAATTCTGTTTACCATAAAAATACATCCAGGATGTATAATGGCCAAAACTTAGAGGCACGCAAGATGCCCTTCAGTAGGTAGTGGATAAATAAACTGTGGTATGTCCTGACCATGGAATACTATCTAGCACTCAAAAGAAATAAACTTGCCAGCCATGAAGAGACATGGAGGAAGCATCAATGCGCATCACTAAGCAAAAAAAGTCCGTGTGAAAAGTCTACTTCCAACCACGTGACATTTGGGGAAAGGAATGAGTATGGAGACAATGAAAAGATCAGTGGTTGCCAGGGGTTTGGGCGCGGGAGGGATAAATAGCCGAAGCACAGAGGACTTTTAGGGCAGTGAAACTATTCTGTATGAAACTGCAGTGGTGGATATGTGTCATCGTGCAGTTGTCCAAGCCCAGAGAATGCGCAACTCCAAGAGTGAATCTCAGTGTAAACTGTGGACTTTGGGTGATAATGATGTGTCAATATAGGTTCATAGATTTTAACAAATGTACAGCTCTGGTGGGGGCTGTTGAGGATGGGGGAGGCTGTGCATGTGTGGGGGGAGGGGCTATAAGGGAACTCTCAGTACTGTGTGCTCAATTTTGCTGTGAACCCAAAACGTCTCTAAAAAACAAGGTCTATTTTTTAAAAAACAGAAGATCATTGCCCAGACCAGCATGGGTCAGTCCTTTGGACATTGTTCTGCGAAGCAAAAGGCAGCCATTTGATTCCCGGCCAGAGCATGTGCCTGGGTTGGAGGTTTAGTCGCTTGTCTGGGCGCATGGGTGAGAGGCAATGGATCTATGTTTCTCTCGCACACTGACGTTTCTCTCCCTCTCTTTCTCCCTCTCTTCCCCTCTCTCTAAAATAAATAAATAAAATCTTTTTAAAAATAGAGGACCATTGTAGGAGATAAATTCAATGAATTACCCATTAAATAATCAAATAAAATCTTAAGGAGAAAGAATACCACTTCTCCCCTCCTCTGCTGCCGCCACCTTGATGCAGACGACCAGCATCCTTCACTGGTTCTCTCAGGAGCTCCCTAGCTGGCTTCCTACATCTGCTCTCACTTCCCTTCTGCCTGTTCTTAATGTGGCTCTGTGAGATCATGTTTCTTCTCACCAAAGCCCTCGGTAGAGTCTCATCTCACCTAGAATAAAACCAAAATCCTCACGCTGTCCCTAAACATCCAGCCTTTCTGCCACGCTGCTGCACCAGGCTGCACCCACCCCCACCCTAAGATGCCCCCTGACTGCCCCTGCCTCCCTGGGGTCTTTCCTTAAATGTCACATTTCAGTGAGACCTCAGCCAGACTGTCTACACTCTACACCCGAGGCTCGCTAGTGCTTTTCCGGCTTTACATCTCTCCTTAGCACTTAGCCCCACGGACATGCTAGGTATTTTATTTCTTTACCTTGCTCTTTATTTGTATCCTCCCCCCAATACTAGCTCTGCTTGCTCCATTGCTGTGTCTCTGGTGTCTAAAACCCTGTCTGGTGCACAGGAGGGTCTTATTTCTGATGAATGGATAATGGAATTGGGATGGGAAGTGAGGAGAATTACATGCTGCAAAGTTGGCAACATGAGGTCGCCTGCAGCACGCAGGGCTGGTCTCCCCAGTGGGCCTGGGTCACTCCGTGTCCCATGGACAACGGAGTCCCTGGGCAATGTTGGGTGGGACTCAGCCAGGGTTTTTCACCCTGACTGAAGAGCTCCCTTCAAAGCAACACGTTCTTTCAGTGATGTTAATATAAGGAATCAGATTTGAGACAAACCCTGTTTACTTCAGAGCCCTTTTGTCCTTTTCAAGAGCTTGCCTTGCTGTCAGTGGAATTGCAGATGGTGTTATTGGCTGAATTGTGTTATTCCTCCAAAATTCATGTATTGAAGTCCTAATCCCCAGCAACTCATAATGTGACTGTATTTGGAGATAGGGCTTTTAACAAGGTGACTGAGTTAAAATGAAGTCAGTATGGTGGGGCCTTATTCCAATCTGACTGGTGTCCTTATAAGAAAGGAGACTAGGACACAGATGCACAGAAAGAGGGGAGACCAAATGAAGGCAGGAGAAGATGGCCACCTACAAACCAAAGAGAGAGGCTAAGGAAGGAACCAACACTGCTGACACCTTGATCTTGGATTCACAGCCTCCAAAACTGTGAGAAAATAAATTTCTGTTGTTTCAGCCCCTCAGTCTGTGGTATTTTTGTTGTAGCAGCCCTTGCAGACGAATATAGCTAAGTATGAGCAGGTGGACAGAATTCTGACAGGAAGTCAAGGTTTTCTGGAATGGGTCTAGAGTAGTTTCCAAAACTGTGTTTCAAGGAGCATTACTATTGTACATGATGCTAGTACATGCTTGAAAGGTGTCCCGGGTGCTGTCAATGCCTGGGGCATTCCTCCTTGCCCCTCAGGGCCCACCAGGCAGCTTCTAGCAACCAGCACCCGCATCTCTTGCCCGAGGACTTTTTCTATCCTACAGCCTGCTTTCCCACCTGCGCTGCAGGTTGGAAGTGCCTGGATGACATGTAAATTGCTCTGGTTGTGCTGCCCTCTCAGCTCCAGGTATGCCGAGCCTTCCAGCATGCTAAAACTTGCTTTATATCTTATTATTATTTGGAGACTTGCAGCTCGAGTGCTCCAGTTTGTTTCCCTGAGGTTAACCAAGTCTCAGGTGTATCTTTGACTCCGACTCTTAGCAGACTTGAGCTTGTTACTCACAGGGCAAATGTGTTCGTCAGCTCAGACTTCCTAACAAAGTGCCAAGCACAGGAGGCTGAAACAACAGAAACTGATTTCCTCGCAGTTCTGGAAACTAAAAGTCCTAAACCCAGATTCTGGCCGAGTTCAGTTTCGAGTGAAGGCCCTTTTTGGCTTGCAGATGGCTGCCTTTTCACTGAATTCTCACAAGTCTCTGGTGTTTCTTCTCTTAAGGACACTAATCCTAGCAGATCAGGGCCCCACCCTTATGACCTCGTTTAACCTTAATTGCTTCGGTTAAAGCCCTATCTCCAAATACAGCCACACTGAGGGGCAGTGCTTCAAAGTATGACTTTTGAGGAGGATTCATGTGTTCAGTCCACAACAGGTAACTCGCTCTTAAAAAGACGGTTTGCTTATTGCCTGCTTTCTCTTTCCTGTCTCACTTCTCCACCCCTACAGTGTTTCCTGGGATCACATCCAAAATAAATTACTTATACTAAATCTGTGTCTCAGAAAATTTATGTCCTTGGTGGGGCCGCCTGCCAGTGACTCATGGGAATTGGAGTATGAATGTCCAGCTCCCTCTCTCCTCTCTGGGTCACAGTTGATTGGACTAACAAGTTGGCATAACCTCTCAGATTGAGGAAAGGAAGCCACCACAGCCCAGATGACGTGTAAATTGCTCCGGCCGTGCTGCCCACTCAGGGTCAAAGGATTTGGGGGGAACCCAACTAAGACAGCAAAGCTGAATGCTGTATGTCCTTCTAGGAGAACGACAGCGCTTAGTAGCATATTAAAGTCTCCAAGGAGTCTTCCATAAAGAAATATTTCACCGAGTTTAGCCCAGGGTTTCAAAAACTTTCTCAGCCAGGAAGCCCTTTCTTAGCTCCCTTGGAATGTTCCCGAAAACTTCCCAGAATTTATTTGGCAATGCTGCTGTAGGGTTGATGAAAGCTGGAAGCACATGTGGTTGGTTTATTTTATGATGGCTGCTGGGTGAGCAGGGCTTGGTCCCGGGGGACCAGCAGGCTGCTAAAGTCTTGGGTGGAGGAATGTGCATGAGGGCAGAGGCCAGGGTCCCCTTGGCAATACTGGCCACCAGCAGTTATAATTCACCCGGGGGCACTCGGCGAGAGGCTACTGATACAATGCCCAAAAGTACGCGTCCCCCGTGCTCAGGGGCTCACGGGCGGTGAGGGGGAAGGTGGAGGGGGCAGCCATGACAGTGCAGGAATCTGTGCTGTGGCCGCATCACGCCTGCTCTGTGCCTGGCTCTCAGGGACATTAATGATGGAAAAGAGAAGGGGGCACTACCTGCTTTGGGTTGAGCTCCCAGAAGCTTTGGAGATGCTTAAGCTTTGGTCGTCGGTTGGGAGCCAATGCTTTATTCATCCACTCCCAGGTTGATTCGAATTTCAGCCAACTCTTTCTATGGCCCCTAAAATGCCTCCTTCATTTCCCCTGAGATGAATCAGATTAAATGATGTTGAAATAATATCTTCAGTTCAACACCGAATTGCACATATTCATATTCGAACTATTTAAAAGTGTTATTTATGGGCTAATATTCTTCCTATTAAAATTAAGTGGCATGAAATTTGAATTAGCTCAATTGACTTCATTTCCTTCTCTAATGTATTTATCCATGACTCAGAGGAGTCTGGGCAAAGGCCGCCTTGGTTTTGTTCAATAAGACACATTCAGCTCTGCTCTCCCTCATTCAGACTTTGAAAGTGTCCCTGGCCCCGGAGGAAGCAAAAACACCCCATTTGCCACCCTTAGTTTACTTAGCTAGCAAACAGGGATTAAAATGGTACCAGTTTCATGAGGTTTGTGTTTTGAGATTAAATTAGTGGATGCATATAAAGCACTTGGAGCAAGGCTTGGCACACAGTAGGTGCTCATGGAGTGCTTCGTAGCAAGATGCTATCGTCAGTCCTGGGAGTCTCCTTCCATTCAGGCACACGTGATAAGCACTAGAGGATTCGACTGGGAACCCAGATACCCAGATACCCAGATTCAGGTCCCAGCTTTGTTCCTAACTTGAAGACAACCTAGGTTTCACCCTTTTCCTTGAGTCTTAACTTTCTGATCCACAAAGGCGGCCACACCTTTCCAGGTTGGAAGAGCACTATGTGCGGCTGACAGGTGAATCACAGTGCTTGTGCTGCTTCCTGTGGTGTGAATGGGCTGTAGGCCTGGGTTTTCCAACCTCAGCACACTGAAGCTCGTTTAGGCTCCCACATTATAAGGAAAACAAGATAGATTATTCTATCACAAGGCTGCTAGGGGGTTTCAAAGGCAAGGTCGATACCATCTTTCTGTGGTTTGGCCTAGTTGGTGAGCCACCCAACCCATGCTAACAGCAAGGTTCCTGGTCCAGGGTGGCATTCAAGGGGTCTGGCGCCCCACTGGAAGAGCAGAACGTTCTCACCTGCCTCCACTGACGGCCATGAGGTTCCAGACTCTAACAATGCTAGTCTCAGGGATTTGTAAACTCCAGGGTTCATAGACATAGAAATTTACAATGGGAAGGAACCAAGGAGACCACCACCTCAACCCCTTTAAGTCACAGATGAGGTGACAAGTCTGAGGAAAGGACTCCGTTCCTCACTCCCCTCTGTGTTCTCCTCACCGCCCGCGCCTTTGGCCTCGATTATGTATCACGAGACCAAGCTCTCATTTCCCTCGATGTGAATCCTTTGGGACCTCGGGAGGAGGAGGGTTTTAAATTAACCTCAATCAGCCAGATTTGCCATCATTCCAGAATTCTCCCTTAGGCAGAAAGTGGGGGGGCAGGGGATTTACTGAATTTTTATAATAATGATCCAAATGACAAAGGTGATATGACACTGAATTTTCAGAACAACGAATAAATCCCAGCGCACATTAAAGGTTCATCATTACTCAGCCAGCTCTTTGTTGAGAATCGCAAACCTGGGGTTGGCATGGTGGTTCTCAAACTGCCTTGGAATCACCAGCAGATCTTGAAAGCAGTGAACAAAATTTCTTAGAAAATAAAATAGAAAAAGAAATCAAAGAATGCATCACAAAGTATATTTTTCATAAAAGTTTTGTTTCAGTTCCATATAAACGCACATATACGTATGACCTCTCTGAACAGCAATCAGCCCAGCTGTGGGGTGTGGTCAGAATAAGTCAACAAACAGAGCGGTCCATCCATTCTTTTCAGATGAAGACGCATAGGTCCCCATGGATTAGTTGTCCCATTCCCGTTCACCAGCTGAGCGCTGGGAAGAGGCAGGGCTCATCCTAAGCTCACTGACCCAAAGTGTTCTCTGCATGCCTGGCTGTCTCCATCTCCATTACAGCACTGGACTGTCACCTAGGGTCCCCGTGAAGTTCTATCACCACTGAAAAGTTACTTTTGTTTAGCAAAAAGTATTTATTATTGCAAGGAAATGGACTAACCTATTTTAGGAGGATTTACTGTGAGGGTTAAAATAAAAGGGTTTTTCTAGTGAGTATGTCATCATTTAGAAAAGACTTCATCAATTAGAATAAGCCCATCTCGGTCTCTGAGGATTCTAGTTGATTACACATATTCGTAGCTTCCTGTCCCTCTCTCTCTCCCTCCTATCCTTCTCCAACCCACCCATTTTTTAGCATCATGTAGAGCACACATATCACTTGAATCTGATTTAGAATTGTCTGGGTATAGGGAAAATTCTTATTTCCCTGCTCTCCTGGGGCAGGGCGTTGGGGTGGGGGCGGTCACAATGAAGAGCTGGGTATTACAGGGACCCGTGTTTTAATCCAGTGGGGGGAAACATTGTGGAGTTCTGGTGCATATTGGCTTAGTGCAGACACTGACCAGTCAGGTGGGGCAGCCCACCCAACTTTGGTCAGCAAATTGTGATGTGTTTCGATCTCTGAAGTCAAATAGACCTGGGTTCAGATCCAGCTCTACAACAAACTTACTGGTAATCAGGGGAAGTCCTGTAATCTCATTTAGCCTCAATGTTTCCATCATCCATTTGACAAATATTTCTTAAGAGCCTCCTATATGCCCAGCGCTGTGCGAGGAGCAAGAACAGAGTGAGGCAGCGCCTGCTCTCAGGGAGCTTAAAATCTACCAGGGAAGAGGCTCGCCACACATACAGTCATTTGATTGTAATTGCAGTGAATCATCAAAGAAGTGTTATAAGGTTAATCAGAAAGAAATATTAAATGACATATGCTTATTCAATAAAAGAATACTATAGCGTCAGTCAATAAAAGAATACTTCAGGGTACTGTCAGAGCAGGAGATCCTAACCGGATTATCACAGAGAGGACAACAGAAACCACTTTGAGGAAGTAATAGCTGAAGAAGGTAAGGCTAGAAGAATGGAAGGGGTGATGGCGGTGGGAGGGAAGAGCACTCCAAACGGAGGACAGTACGTGCAAAGGGCCTGAGGTCACAGGCTGTTGGTACATGCAGAGAAGGAGAGGAGGCCAGTGCAGCCTGTTGGCCAGAGCCAGAGGAGGGGGTTGGTGCAACATGAGGACACAAAGGAATTTCAGGGTCAGGAAAGTAATACCTGCCTGCAGGGCTGCTGTGAAAATTAAACAGGTTCAGGTATCTAAGGCAGATGAACTGCTAGGAACACACAAAAAATAATAGCTATTATTAGGGGAGTGTTTGGTAGTTTACCAACCATAGTTGGAAAGCCTTATTTTTTAGACAACACTAAGATTTCTGTGGCCAGTGTTTCTCCCCACAGAATTTCAGAGGACAGCTCCAATGTCAGCCCCCGAGCCTCCCAAGCCTTCAGCCTGGGAGACACCCCCAGTTCCTTGTTTTGCCTCTCATCTCACATTTAATCCACTGGCAGCTCTGTCTCCGACACGCACCTGCAACCTCCCCACCTCGCCGTGTCCGCACCACTGCCACCCTGGTGTCCATCGCAGACTGGAGGCAAGTTCCCTGGAAAACTAAAATGAGGTTTGTAAGTGGGGAGTCCATTGGCATCCACACCTTTGCAGGTGGGACGAGGAAAGCAGGGCTGGGCGGAGAGAGAGGAATGAGGTTCTGTGGTAACAGAAGCCTCTGCCAATCCCTTGGGGAGCTCTAGGGTAGCTTTGGGGGGTCCCAAATCAAGGCAAGAAATTCGGGCCTTTGCCCCCCACTGCTCATGGACCAGTCACTGGCTGTGATGGCCCCTGGGCAAGGCAGCTCCCCAGAGGTGGCTCATCTATGTGTCCTGGGTCAGCTGGAAGGATAAGTGTTTGGCCCCAAAAGGGATCTGTCTGCTTCCTCTGACGGTGAGCTTGCAGAAGGGCAAAGAAGTTGTCTTGTTCACCATTACATCCCCAGGGTCTAGAACAACAGGCACTTAATAAATATTCATTCACCAGGCACCAAGTATTAGACTGTAATTCAACCACTTATGCTCCACCCAACTGTGCCACCCAGCCAGGACAATAGAGAATATGTTTTTAAGGAGAAGACATGTATTTTTTATTACTCTTGCAAATATCATGTAAAGAATCATAGGGTTACTTTAAAACAGGGGCCTCACCTCAACCGTGGGCCCCAGCCCCACAGATTCTGATTTTGTTGGACTGGCTGTAGGCACTGGGCGCTGGGATTTTTAAAGTCTCCCCGATGATTCTGTGTGTGGCCAAGGTTGAGAACCAGCACGGCAAAAAGTGAGGAGGCTGTGACAATTACATGTGACTCAGTGGAGATCCATCCGGACACTAACCGTGCGCATTGTGAAGCATCACTCCCCAGTCTGACCACAGAGCGGCCCAGAGACGGGAGTCAGCTGCGCCAGTAGGACCAGGAAGTTGGAGCGTAGAGGCATCTGAGGTCGATTTGATCTCCGTGGAATTTAGCAATTTGCCAACAGCCATGAGCAAAGTTCCCTGGTTCATTTGACATGGTGTCTGCTCTTATTTATCATGAAGATAGTTGAGAAAAAAATTCCAAATAAAACCAGTCGCACCTGTTTCTATAAATGATAATATGGCCTAGTTTTCTTGAAGCTGGGAGTCACTCGCTTCTCCTTTTCCAAAGTCATTACTGCTGTAAATTCAAAATGTTCACACACAAAAGCAAATATCCAAGATCATGTGGAAAGTCTTCTTTGTGGATGTGATCGGTTCTATTTTTCTCTTCTCTTGCTTTTTAGGTTTAGGTATGTGTCAATGCCTTGTTCTGTCATTTTAGGCTCATGTTAGCACTTGAAGCAGGAAATATTCCTGTAAAACAAGAGTTATCTTTGTTTGCATCAGTGATCCTTTTTTCTAGTTTTCTCATCTAAAAATATACAATATAAAGGTACCACTGAAACAATTAAGCGTTCAGCCCAGTGGAACTGTGCACATTCACGCTGCTGTGTGACCATCACCACTGTCTTTCCCACACCCATGGAACGCGAGCCCCGGCCCCTGGCACCCACCATTCTACCCCCTGTCTCTGTGAGCCTGACTGCTCTGGGGACCTCGTATAAAACAAATCATCACACCGTTAGTGCCTTTGTGACTGGCTTATCGCCCATAATATCCTCCAGTTTCACCCGTGCTGCCACATGTGTCAGATTTTTCTTCCCCCCTTTTCTAGTAGCTTTTCTCCTGTTTTTTAAAAATATTTAATTGCGGTAAAACACACGTAATATTTACCATCCTGACGCTTTGGCAGTGTACAGCTCAGTAGAGTTGAGCCTATTCACATTATTGTGCAGCAACAGATCTCCAGACTCGTGTCTTCTTGTGAAACTGTAGCTCTCTGCTCGCTAAAGAGCATCTGCCCATTTCCGCCTTTGCCCAGAACCTGGCAACCGCCATCTCTGTGGATCTGACTTCTCTAGATGCCTCATGTAAGTGAAATCACACAGTATGTGTCTTTGTATATCTGATTTATTTCACTTAGCAAAATGTCCTCAAACTTTCACGGTGCGCCATGTGTCAGAACGTCTTTCCTTTCACCAGATTTTATTTATGCATTCATAGGTCAAGTGGCCCTGGATGACACTTGGGTGTCTTCCACCTTTTGACCCTTGTGAACGATGCTGCTTATTTGGTTGCACGAGTAAGATTAATGATTCTTGAGTGAATTGCATAAAGCATGGAGCCACGGGCCACCGCTCAGGTCACCCGATAGATGTCACACCAGTGTCTGCCGCGGGCAAAACAACTGCAGGCCCCCCTTTGACACATCTGATTATGTTTTGCTGGACTGTTTTGAAGATTTCATATTCCGGCGTGAACAGGTGTGTATAACTCCAGGTTGCTTCAGAGAGTCACTTGCAACCAGAAAGCAGTTCTTATGGAATCTTGTGGGATCGGTTGCTTAGGAACCATTTGATAATCCTCTCTGATTAACCAATGAATGAGGGCTGAGAGAGTTGCTCGGTGCCAGAAAGGTCCTTTTCAGTGTTAGCTCTTCAAACACAGGAGGTCCTATGTTTCGTTGTAAGTGGTTCAGGTTGTGGAGTCTGCCAAGCTGTTTGAGACTCAGACCTGTTTTCAGAAGCCTAAAGTCCAAGGCTAGACCGTTTTCCTTTGTGCCCAAATGTTCTCAGTGCACAAAGGGGATTGCAGCTTCAGGACTGGAAAGTAAAAACTAGGTTGACAATTACACCTGAGGTATTTAGAATGACAAGGTTGGGGGAAGGACAAGGGAATGCCTCCAGTATCAGACCAACAGCCTGAACAAAGGCAGGAAGACATAAGCAGAAAGTAGGAAAGAAGGTGTAATAACTGATCTTTATGGGCTGAATCAGAAAATTTGGATTACAGGCCCATAATCCGTTATCTATAATTTCAATGCTCCCAAACTGAGAGCTTTCTTTGTCTTTCTATGGGGTGGCAGAGCCTGACCTAAAACAATGTGGATCTTAACTCATTATACTTAGGGTGACTGTTTATACCCTTAGCTACAGAAATATTAATGACTTTAATTATACTGTCCTAGACCCTGGGGCTGTTACATAAAATATGATATTTGCACTTATTACCTTCCTGAAATCTGAACATTTCTGAAACCCGAAACACATTTGGCCTCAAAGATTTTGAATAAGGGATCGTGGGTCTGCTCAGCATGCCCAGAAAGTGAGAACAAAGCTACCGAAAATGACTAGTAAGGGAGGAAATCTGACTGCTGTAGATGTGCAGCTTTACCCACACAGGTCTCTCTCGGAGAAATCAGAGAACCTAGAGATAATCAGATACACTTCTGCACTTGTTTTCTAGACGAAAAGGCTTCAAATGTGTGTTATTTTCCTAGGGCACTGAGTTCGGAGCAAAGGTGTCGGGTGAAGTAAACGGTAAAAGAAACTGAGAGCAATAATAGAAACGGAGCCACCCGGAGGTGGAGCCGGAGCTGCCCTCCCAGGGGACCTGCCCTCCCAGGGGACCTGCCCTCCCAGGGGACCTGCCCTGGGCATCCTGTGCCTCAGACCTACAGAATGTTAGCACAGGGCAAGACCCACCATTGGACTGGGCCTGAGCAGCCTTGGGCCTTGCAAAAGAACTGTTTGCAAAAATAATATGAAAGCAGTTATTAGGACTACTGGACTAATAATGACTCCGAGGCTGAAAATTAAAAACACTGTTTAGAATTAACATCACTATGCTATGTTATCGGCAGCAATAGAACTGTCTTCCTTCCATTGGTATAATCGTTCCCCTTCCCGTTCTCGGAGATACCCGTTGCCTTTGCTTCCTAATTGGAACAATATTGGCACGTGTGCTTGAATTAATGATTCCCAAATAGCTATTTTTATTGGTCTCAACAAATGCCTGCTGTCTTTCACATTGAAAGGCCTTTAAAAAAAATTTTTTTTAATTTATTTTGTTTAGAGAGAGGGGAAGGGAGGGAGAGAAACATTGATGTGAGAAAGAAACATCGATCTGTTGCCTCCTGTATGCACCCTGACGGGGGACCAAACCCGCAATCCAGGCATACGCCCCGACTGGGGATCGAACCGGCAGCTTTTCATGTTGCAGAACAACACCCAACCAACTGAGCCGCACCTGTCAGGGCTGGAAGGCCTTTTATTTTGTGTTAGCGAAGTGTAACTGGCCGAGAATCTCTGTGGATGGCCAGCGGGAGCACACGGTGGTCCTCTTGGCTGCACTGCGTGTGTGTGCAAGCACGCACTGATGTTGACCGTTTTTTCATTCATTTAGTCATTTATTTGTTCATTAAAGAGCATTTTTGAACTCTTGCTAAGTGCTAGGCTCAGAGAATGAACTTTGAAGGCTTTCGAGGCAGTGGGGTTTTCAGTACAGTGAGAAATATCCACAGTTACACCAGGATGTAATGTATGATGACAGAGGTGAGCACAGGGTTCTGTGGGAACTCACAAGAGGTGGAGCCAACCCAGCCTTAGGGGTAAGAGAAGAACCATTTCTCAGAAGAGCTGAAGCATGAGAAAAGTGATGGTGGGCAGGGAAGGACGTTGTAGCCAAGGGAACAGCTTACATGAAGCACAGAAGTGTGGAAGCATGGCCTGCTTAAAAATACGCAAAGTGTAGTCTGATAGAGCACGGAATGGGGCTGGAGTGAGGTAGGACATGAGTCTGAAGATGGGGCTGGGGTGGGAATGTCACCAGGGAGTTTCTAGGAGCCTTTATGTCGGTTGCACGTTCTGCAGTCTAGGTCACAGGGACAGGCTCCCCGTTGCCCGGGCAGGCTCCCCACCTCAGGGACAGGGGTGCTAGCAGGTTTGGGTCAGGAGTCAGGAAAAAAAGCAGGGCCTGGGATTCAGGGAGGCCCCTAGGATAGGGAGGGCACTTGGTGGGCTTCAGGGGTCAGGCGGTCCTGAGGAACCAGGAATGTCAAAGGTCAAGGCCGCAAAAGCTCACAACCTCCGCAGTCACAGGTTGGTTGTTCAGGGAAGAGACCCCAGAGCATCTGGTTTTCAGGCTGACCTTCTCTGCACTTCATGTATGTCTCACATCTGCTGGAGAAGAACTCGGCAGGCCAAGCTCCCACCGAGCAAAGCTGTAGGAAGACGTGGACGTGCTTGGTGCCCCCGTTCGACCAGCCCCGAACGACCTGCCTCGCTCTGACAGGCACCTGCTATGCCGGTCTCGCAGGTACGTGGGGTCCTGTGAGGTGGTGGAGCGGGCCGGAAAGGGTTTTCCGTGCCTCGTCAAGGTGTGCTCCTCTGACACTCTGCAACATTGGGTGCAGATCTCCCCAGAGGAGTTCATTGCCTTCTGTTCAATGTCAAAGTGTTTTCTTCTGACCTGGAGCCCCTTTAATTAATTCTTCAGGAAAGTCAAGGATCCCCTTGCCTGTGGGGGCTCTCACAGCTGTGCCCCGAGTGGGAAAACCACAGAGGCACTGGAAGAGCCTGGGCCGGACTCGCCCTCCCCGAGGGAGGGCTAAGCCAGCGGGATGATCTGGGTGGTCTTGGATCAGCTGTGAATCCCACGTGATATTACATTTCCCTGCAACCAAGTAGAAGTCACTGTCAAGGAGTTACAGACGTGACTTGGGAGAAGTGGCAGGACTGAGAAACTCTAGGGCTGAAGGATTCTCTTTGTATGGACACCCTTGGCTCCAGAATCAAGACCTGCATATGGATTTTAAGTGTCGTTAATAAATTTTTTATCAAAACAAAAATGTTGAGCCTATTTGGAAACACAGTTTTCTTAAAGATGCTCTTGACCTTTGGCTCTCACAAGAGAGGTCAGCTCTCTGGCTTTGACCAACTCAGACATGGCAGAGGCCAGAAAAGTAAGAATTTCGGTAAAAATTTAAGTTTGCCCCTTGAACACATTTCCCTAAACAGCAGGTTTGTGGCTAATTTGGCATGTATTAATATCGCCCTGTTTTTCATTAACCGTTGGTTGCATAAAGCATTTATGCTTCTGTTTCTCATGGCTCCTCGAAACTAATTTTCCGAAGATAATTCTGAAAGCCTTGTTCCAACATACGCAGGGAAAAATGCTTAATGAGGTGATTGTTTTGTAGAGTACAAGGCTTCTTTAGATATATATTGTGGCATGTTCAGTTCGACTCAGTGAGTATCTATTAAGCACCCTGGACACAAGTGACACAGTGAAGAGGCTCCCTGGCCTCTGAAAGGTCGTCACCGGGTGGGGGAGATGGACGTAAAGAAATCAATAAGGATCATAGCTGTGACAAGTGTTATGATGGGATTTTTTGTTGGGAGGGAAATTCGGTTAGAACAGGAGCCTGGTAGCTGTAGTCCTATCCTGTCTCTGTGACAGAGTGAGGAGCCACGGTCCTGGCGGTAGGATTGGCTGTGACAGGGAGCAGGCACAGAAAACGATCGTGAGCAGCTCTTCCGTGAGTTCAGGAACCTAAGACAGGAATACAAGGTCAACTCCACGCTGAGGCCTGCTGTGACCTGGCCTGGCATGCGAGTCATGGCCGGAGCTCCCCGCACTTCTCCGTGCTTCCACCTTGTCCATTTACTCTCACACTCTGTGTTGGCTGTTGTACTCCTCAAAGTCTCCAGGACCAACCAAGAAGCCCCTTAGGCTGCCCCAAGCAATACATTTTGTTATTAAGGTACAAGAAAGGATAAAGAAAGTATTGACAGCCATTCATTTGCCTGGAGCTGGCAGCTGTCACTCAGCACCTGGCAGGGGCAGGTTGGCCGCCCGAAGCCCTGGGGTGCACAGGCCCCCAGGAACAGGCACCCACTGCTCCCAATCTGGGCCCCATCTCCCCGATGACTCGGCTACACTGATACTGCCCCTGCTAGCTTTGATCCACCTCACGACCCTGACTTATGACCGCATTCCCTGTGCTCTGCCCCTTGTGTCGGTTTTGAGCAGAACTTTTGGGCATCAGGCTAATTCCTGGGCAACTGTCTGATTCTCTGGGTCAGGTGCCCAGGGGCCCTGCTCCCACCTGCAGTTCCTGTTTGCCAATCAGAATTGACCCCCACCCCTTCAGGACAGATGGTTATAAAAGGGCCTGCCTCTGTCAGTACGAGTTCTCCAAGGAACCTTCCCCGGCTCTGGCACCCCCAACCAGCACAGTTCTCGTTACAGTAGAACCTGGCCAGGACTTCAGTCCTCACTGCCCTCAGGGCCAGGTGTCCTGTACATAACCTGTGCATAACCTGTACAGTGGGCTGCAGTGGGCCCACAGGGTTTGCATCCTTGGCCCGGTCAGCCTGCTCACGAAGCAGCGGTCGGGTTGTGCAACATGCCCTCTGGGGTAGGGGCCATTCTCAAGGGAACATGCCCTCTGGGGTAGGGGTCATTCTCAAGGGATCTGTGGGCTGTGGGTGCTGTGACCATAGGAACTGCTGGCCTCGGGGTACCGTCCCTAAGGAAGAGAGATGGGCAATATATGTGCCAGGCAGCACCGGACACAGTAAGCCTCACTGAGAAATTAATTAGCTTCTGGTATTTATTTATTTATTTAGCCACGGTGGGAAGGCACCTTCCATGAACGAGTAATGGAAAAAGGTATCCTTTCCTATTACCAAGGACCTACAGGCTCCAGAGCTGTGGGCTCCCTTGCTCTAGGGAAGTTGATAACCTTTTCCTGTTTTAGACAACATGGGGTATGTAGTCCTCAAAATCACCCCTAGCCCCAGTGCACAGTTCTTTATTTGAAATATAACCAAGAACATAGCCAAGAAGAAAAGGAAATGGTGGCTTTAAGGGGAAGGAATGAGGGTGTTTGGAAAGGAGAGAGATTTCTAAGGTCCAGGGTCAGCAGAGCCCTGCCCTGCGCTTACAGCAATGCTTGGGGTGCAGGACCTGTGGTGTGGGAGGCTGTACAGATGCCTGGGAAATCACACTTGGTACCTTTATCCTGGAAGCCGCAGCCAAGGTCCCATTGCATGGCCAAGCTGGGGTGGGCGCAGTCATGTCACTAGCAGAGCTTTCTACCCCATGATGGTCTATGAAGGGCAAGACGAAAAGCAAGGGGCTCAGTGAACTGCTGACCAGTGGCTCGGTGACAGAGAAGAGACTGCCCACAGATGAGCAGGTAGGCTGTTGGGGTTTATTTCAAACACGTAAAGAATGCCTTCCTTTGGTGGACATTGTAAAATTTTATAGTGATGGAAAAGCTAGAACATGAAAGAAATGTGATCTACAAGCGATCTATCTTTTGCGGTCAAAAATTTCAAATAAATATTTCTAGGTGTCAGTTCTTGACTTCTAGTTAAAGACAGATGACTGGCATTTTGGGTCATGCAGATTCAAATGCATTTTAGAATTGGGCAATCGACAACGTTCACACGGAGTCTTCTCTAGGCAGAAGTAGACGGTAAGCAGCGAAAGCATTCTAGACACCCCTCCCCATTTTTCCTGCAGAAGCACTAGGGAGGGATTGGCAGCCACAACGACCAAACAAAATCTGGCTCCATACTGTCACTTGCACACAGCAACGAGTGGTCACTTGGAGGCAAATCTGGTTTGCTTTTTAAAAAAAAGAAACAGAGCCATTCCTGTCCCCTGGGAGTCGTGGGGCTATGAGTGCCTGTGACAGCTGCTTCCCCACCACCAGCTTCTGAGTCCACAGTGCCCTGTCTTCCCCGAATCATTTCCAACAGCTCCCCTGCCAGGCCTGACACACATGCGGTATCTGCCAGTCCATTCTCCACAGTGTGAAAAGAGACCTTTTCAAGTTCAAATGTGATCATTAATATCCCCTTCAGTGAGAAGCAATGGCTTCTCATTGTCTGAGCTCCATCCCGTAACTTTCTTTCTTTTTTCCTCTTGAAAAGATGAAAATCTCTCCCATCTTGAGTGGTTTGCTCACACCATCCCTCCCTTGTGACTGTCTTCCTCTCCCACCTCATAATGCACATTCATCCTTCAGGCCTCCTGTAAACCCCCACAACCCCAGGGCAGACTTTCCACAACATCCTGTTGGGGTCAGATCCCATTTTTAGTCAACACTCCCATGTGAGAGGCAAGGCCTGTCCAGAAAGTATCCAGCCATGCAATGTGACATATACAGATCTTTACTGAAGAAGACAAAAGATCCAAGAAACATTGTACATAGGACAATGATGCCTCAGTCCCCTTCAAAGTAGGCACCTGGGGACCTCACAAAGTTCTCCTAGTCGCCATCAATTACCCCGATGGGTTTTCCTGAATCTCAACGATGGTCCGAAATCTCTTCCCTTTCAAAGGGGATTTTAGTTTTGGGAAAAGCCAAAAGTGACAGGGCACCAAATCTGTGCTGTAGGGGGGCTGAGCCACCTTGGTGATTTGTTGTGTTGCCAAAAAACTCTGCACAAGATGTGATGCATGAGCAGGTGTGTTATTGTGATAAAGCTGCCAGTTAGCAGTTGCCCATAGCTGCTGGCTTCTGAATCATTCAAATGGTTTCTGTGGAAGAATGTTCAAGGTCAACGCAAAATCTGATGCAGATTCGTTGCTCTACTCGCTCAGTCATTTTGAATGGGATGGTCACATAGTACACATGCTCACTCAACAGCGTCTACTGCCCCCACTGACTAGTACAGTGAAGTCGTCACTGTTCACACATGCACATTCCAGTCCACCTTCCTTGACCACCAGGCTGTATGGATGTCATGAAAACTATTCTTGCTATATTAACAAAGGTTGGACTTTTTCTGGACAGACCTTACATACCTCTTCTTCACACAAGTGTCGCAGTCTTAAGTTTACATTTTTTATATGAATTCATTTATGTCCCTCCCCACAGAGTCTAACTACCACATGGGCGGGTACCACCATGAGCATTTGCACCTCCCATTTTTTTGTTTTCTGCGGTATCTTCAATGCTTCATGCTGTGCCTAGAAAGTAGGTCTTCTATACTTTTGTCAAAGGAATGAGCGAATGAGCATAGAACCATTGCCATCTGTCGACATGTGACCCATAGGCAATGCCAAGATACCTTAGGGCCCAAACAGTCTGGAAACAAAAAGGCTACATGGTCTTTAAAGACTTATCAGGCAATGAGGGAGAATTTCCAGGTAAATGACTGATGAAAAGGAACACATCGGAAATAGGCTATCAGAAGGGATGAAAGCAGAAAACATCTAAAAGGTACTCTTTCCTTCCCAAGCTGTTTGTGGTGATTTCTTCCTTCCTCATTGAAGTTGAGGTCCGGGTCTTATTTATCTTTATATTCCCGATGTTCAGCATCTCATGTGCAGCAAATAGTAAGTGCTGAATAAGTGCTCGCTGAATGGAGAAAGCAATAGATCACCTAGAAAGATATGAACACAGTGACATTATTCTTCATTATCAAATCAAATTTTACATTAATAATTGATTGTGGTCATTGAATTCTTTTACTATGATTTCATTAACTGTTCAGCCATCCATGTGTTTGCATAAACCTCCCAGCCTCTTTCAGGTAATTAAGTGCGATGGCTTGAAAGGGTTTGTGCTGACAGGGTTAGGAAGGTTCCATGCCCTTGGTGTGTTGTTTGCGGTTTAGGTGGGTGGAGTGGGCTGGCACCTACCTGGGCAGTTGATATTTCTGCCCTGACTCTTGACTCTCCTGCACCACCTGCCTGGTGGGCTCCTTCCTGCTCCTGTCCCCAGTATGAACCTACAGCTCAGCTCCTGTCCTGTCTAAAGTCATGGATGTAGCCACCACTTGAGGAGAGAAACACATAGAAGCTTTGGAAGATACCAGCTCTGTCTCTGTAAAAATATATTTATGTACCTTAAGGGTTTATCTCAACTCGGTATGATCCATTTTGTTCAGAAATGTCTGTCACTACCTTCTAGGTGGTTCTTTAAAAGAGTTTCAATGAAGTTAATTTAACTGACTTGTTACCCAGGGACCAGAGCAAAGGGCCTGACTCTACAGATTCACAGAATGGGTGTCTGGCTGGGCACAGGCAGTTACCAGGGCTCCTCTGCTGATTTCTGGTGCCTTACATGAGCAATGTCTCCCAGCCTCTTGCTCGAGTTGTTCCTTTTGCCCGGAACACCCTCTCTCTGGGCCTCCTTACCTAGAGAAGCTCAGCGTATCCTCAGGCTCTCAGTTTAGGTTGTACTTCCTTCCGGAAGCTTCTCACACCCTCCAAGCCCGCGGGAGGCACGGCTTTTCTAAACTCCCAGCTCCCTCTGGATCCCCCGGCACAGTTTTCAACAAACCATGTTTACTTATTCCTATTCCTCCTTACAGTTAAAACTGCACGAGCCCAGGGCCTGTGTCTTGTTATTGCCAAGTTTTCAGCACCTAAAATAATGGCGGGCATGCCGTCGGGATTGAAGAGACATTCATCGACCGTCAGACGCACAGGCCCAGGACCCTTCCTGCTTCGCTGTTCCCGGGAATAAGGCTCCAGAGACACAGGAACAGATAGAGCTGGGCTGCTCCCTTGCGCACAGGAGTTTGGGGACGACCTGGAGTTGAGGGTTAGCCTGGTATTCTTCCTCCCTGTGTGTATACAATCAGTTGGGTAAAAAGCGACCTTTTTGTTTATTATTTTATTAGAAACCTCCTTTATAAAACCTTTTAAAAATTTTTGCCATCTACCTTGATGAACTATCTGAATGGTTATTCCCATTAATCATAATAAAAATAATAAATAAAGTCAAGAGGAAAAGACAGAAACCATTTAGCTACAAAATGTCATATCACTTGGTCGAATATAGCCATATTTAAGACAGTGTTTCTTATTAGCCATAAAACTAGACTTTTCCAAGGAGAGTAACCCTCACAGTTGCCATGTAATTTAAATATCTTTTTGGAGATAGTTCATGTAGAAGTTTGTGTACTTTTAAAAAAACATACTCCACCCACCTTCAATGTTTAAGCAAAACTTCCTGTTAGTAGATTATATCCATCTTCTTTTTGGTTCATCACAGCCAAATACAACACAGTTCAAATGACTTGCCTGGAAGCTAGATAAGGCATTTTCATAATTTTAAAGGGAAAGAAGTTTCTGTTTTTCTTCACGTACCGTAATTGGTTCTCACCTTTCAAGAGGACGCCGTCTCTCAGGTTAGCTTAGCGGCTCACTCTGCCACGTGGAACGATACGGGGCTGCGCTCCCGGAGAATGCCCTGCCTAGGACCCTGGTTCTGTGACAGCATCCTTTTGGTTTTCAGGACACAGGATATGCTGTGTTTATAATAATGTCCTCATTGTGTTAACGTCAAGGGGTGGTGATGGTACGTATTTAGGCTTTTCACAGAAATTTTATATTTTGTGTCATTTACAAAACCTTTTGAAGATCAGAGAGTACACTGCTGACAGGCACACAGACAAGAGGTAGGCGTCAACGTGGTGAGCAAATGTACTTCCCACCGGGGTCCAGGGACCATCTCATGCCTGTGGTTCCCTTTTAGCTCTGAGGAGGGTTGGATATGTAACAGGCAGAACTTCCAGGGAAGACATTCAAAATTCACTCTTCTAATACCATGCTCTTTTGATTATTGCCATGAGCAAAAATTAATTCAAAATGGATCAAAGACCTAAAGTAAGATCAAACAATAAATTACATAGGAGAAAACAAAGCTTCTAAACTTATGGACCTTGACCATAGAGAACATTTTATGGATTTGAACCCTAACACAAGAAGAGTAAGGCAAAAATAAATGAATAGGATTATATCAAACTAAATAGCTTCTGCACAGCAAAAGAAACCAACAAAAGGAACAAAACAAAAAGGCAACCACCCGAATGGGAGATGATATTTGCAACCAATAGCTCCAAAAGGGACTAATATCCAAAACATGTAAAGAACTCTTACAACTCAACACAAAACAAACAAACAATCCAATTAAAAAATGAGCAGAGGACCTGAATAGATACCTCTTCCAAGAAGACATACAAACAGCCAACAGATATATGAAAAGATGTTCAACTTCACTGGCTATTAGGGAAATGCAAATCAAAACTACAATGAGATGCCACCCCACACCTGTTAGAATGGCTATTATCAACAAGACAAGTAATAACAAGTGTTGGAGACATTGTGCAGAGAAAGGAACCCTCATTTACTATTGGTGGGAATGTAGACTGGTATAGCTACTACGGAAAAACAGCATAGCGGTTCCTCAAAAAATTAAGAATAGAGTTACCATGATGAGATCCAGCAGTCCCTTTCCTGGGTATCTACCTGAGAAACTCAAAAACATTTATTCACAAAGTTATATGCAGCCCTATGTTCAATACAGCATTAGTCACAGTGGCCAAGACATGGAGACAACCAAAGTGTCTGTCCCTCAGTAGAGGACTGGATAAAGAAGATGTGATGTATACATGCAATGGACTACTACTCAGCCATAGAAAAGATGAATACTACCATTTGCGACAACATGGGTGGACTTTGAGGATATTTTGGGGATTCCTGTCCCCTTCTCTATGCATCCATGAGAAATGGAAGTGTCACCTACATGGACTTGGGCTTGACATGAAGACAGCAAGACCTAAGAACTCAGCTCTCTTGGTAGATATTCAGTGTTCTTGCACAGAAAAGATTATGTTGTATAGATTTTAGACAGTGGAAACTTTGTTTTCTGTTTCAGCTCCAAGCAGGGAAAGAATGGCTTTCAACTCCACCCATCCCCTCCCTTTTCTGTTGCCATAACAGAAAGCACAGCTCCAGAAGGGTGGCCGCAGCCCTCAGAGCAGAGACCACCCATCACACGTAACGAGCACCAGCCCAAACATGGGGCGCTCAGAGGAGAGAGGCAGAGGCACGGCAGCTCAGGGGCCCTTGGCCTTTGGACCATCACCTCCCAGCAAAGCAAAACCTTCCTTAGAAATCAGTTAGGAAAGACTTGATACTTCCAAATTTGACTGTAAGTGAGCATATAAGCAATTACTAATGTTATAAGTAATCAGTGCCCAGAATCCAGAAGCAGACATCCTAGGGCTTCACCTAGAGGCACAAAATAAGGAATCCGGGGTAGACTACACCTCTTTCTTTAGCCACAGAAGTGGCTGAGGATCAGAGAGACAGAAATGGAAATGTATTGAGCATTTATAAGGCACTGTAAGTGCTTTTGATATTAAAACACCCTTAATTCTCACAACTTATGAGGCAGGTACTATTCTTTTGTAATCCTCACCTGAGGATACGTTTACTGACTTTAAAAAGAAAGGAAGAGAGAGAGAGGGATAAGGAGAGAGAGAGAAACATCAATGTGGGAGAGAAACATTGATAGGTTGCCTGCTGTACTCACCTCAATGTGGTATTGAACCCAGAACCTAGGTATGTGCCCTGACTGGGAATCAAACCTGCAACCTTTTGGTGTTTGGGACAACATTCCAACCAGCTGAGCTACCCAGCCAGAGCAAAGTAGATACAGTTTTCATTCTTTGCTGAGGAAGACAGAGGTTGCCCATTGGGCCCTAAGTCTGGAGCAAATTTGGATGTGATGTAAACGTTCTAAAGACTTTACCTTAGCTGGTCTCAAAGAATCTTTTCTCTCTCTTGGTCAGCAAAGTGAAACACAAGTCCTTCTCGACAAAGCCTTCTAGGCACGGTCTGTGGATGGAGAGGCCTGGCATGAGCAGGTGAGTCAGCATTCTGGCCTGGTGAATTTCAGTGGTAGGTTTTCCCATCTGATGTCCCAAATAATGGTATGCTTTATTAACATTATTTTATACTACAGAATTTAATACAAATTAAAGTTGGTTCCCCACCTCTAAAGGGAACCTTAAGACATTCACAGTCAGAAACAGTTCCCATCCTGCTTGGCCCTAGGTCCATCACTCACCATCCTACCCAGGGCCTTCCTGTGGGTGCCTGAATGCACCAGGTGGGTCACATTGGCAACTTCCGGCAAGGAGAAAGGAATGGGTTCCCAAGATAAGGCCCACAGAAAGTCCGCTGCGGCCTGGAAGGTATTGTCTCTCCCTATAAGTCTCTTTTTCTATCTCAGAACAATTCAGAGAGCAATTCAGGTCCCTGGGAGAACACCATTAAGCACCATCCAATCCGTCCTTAGCCTGGGAGTGGAGGGGTCCGGCCTGACACAGCCTGTGTTTATCAGGAGCTTCAGGCGAGTCTGGGCTTGAATGGGCCTTTATAGTGCAGGCTGCCAGGTACCTATTTCTGTGACAGAACAAGGGGTCTGCTGGGACAGAGCAAACCCAAGAGAATGAGTTCTGTGAACAAGGACGACGACAGCTAGAGGACTGTTGGGGACACAGCAGGTTCCCAACCCCATGTTGTCCTCTTGCCTGGCCGCATGACCCTGTCCCACTCTGAGCCCTGGGGAAGGGGTGAGGGCAAAACCAAGAAGAGCCAGGCTTCCCCAAACTCATGGTGAATCGGGGGTACTGACACAGAGAGGAGGTGTCTCCCCAAACTGGCAAAGGTCCCAGTCTGACCTGATGCCCTGAGGACTCCAGGCCATTTTATACAGCAGCATCGGCAATACCGGATGGTTTAGGCTCACAGCGGAGGCTTAGCGGGCAGCCGGTGCTGACCAAGGGCTGGGACAAGAGCAGGAGTGGGAAGCAACGGCGTTGGCTGTGATGGGAGGTGGTTTTCCATGACTTTGCAGGGGCTCTCGTTGGCTTTTGGCAAAAACGTAGCATCAGAGGCCTCAGAAGCAGCCATAGCAGGGACCTCCCCTAAGAGAGGAGGAGAATGGCAGAAATGAGGGGGGAAACCAGGGTATGCCATTATACTCTTATTGTCATCTCGACTTTTACCCCAGACTCGGGGAAACCCACGTGCTGCAGTAGTCTAAATCCACAGGCTAAAGGAATATTCTTTTCTCCCCCTGTTCCAAGCAAGACTAGAAACCCCCACAACACTGAACTACATACAAGGGTCTATTAAATCACTGGTCACCCATTCTGGGATAATTAGGTCAAGACCTATGGATGACCTAGGCCAGCAATCATTTCGCATACCTGGGCGGGACAGTGTGCCATTCCTTCCAGCCAGTAGTCTTTAAATACACGTTCACCGATTATTTGGGAGAGAGGCAATGAAGGCCACTGCTGGCAGGAGTCAGTGTCTCCTCTTACCATCAGTGTTTGGGCAGGGCAGTTCTCCAACATGCCAACTTTTCTGCACATTTCAGGTGTCCCAGCATCCCTGGCCACTGTCCTCTAAATGATAGTAGCTCCCCCTAGTCTCACGTCCCATGAGCCCCTGGGGAGGCCGTGTGACCTGGGCAAGAACGACCAGCAGACATTGCTGAGCACAAGGGAAACTCTTCAGGTGGTCCGACCCTCCTCCTCAATGAGCAGCCTGCTCCCAAACACCTGAGGGTGTCAGAGCCATGCTTTTAGGAGCGTTAGGCCCCCAAAGCGATTGATCGCAACACTCCTTTCAGCCACATCTAGTGCATGCTTATCTTGAGAGAGGTTCTGGAAGGTAAAATCTTCTCCATCTCATTATATTTCGTGCAGCCTCATTGAGCCTGGCTGCCTGGCTAATCCACCCTTTAATCTATTTCTAGGGCTGTTGCTATCCTATCAGCCAGAAAGGGTTTCCTGGCTCATTTTATGCTCATTTTAAGCCTGCTGACTGATTTGTGAATCCATAGCCTCTTGCTCAGTTTTTGGTTGAGGATCGGATTTATCCCTGTTAAGAGCAACGAGTGTGTTCCTTGGAGTCATCTCTGAACCCGTGAGCTCCTTTTCTTCCTCCTTTACTCAGACAACCTTGAAACCCATTTACCAAGTAGTTTATGTATGAAATAGTTTACTCAGATTTTGGGTTAATAAAAACTATTGAATCTTTGTTATTATAGAATGGCATATAAATGTGATACTTATTTTTGCCATACTTACTGCACCAATAGCTTCTGAAACATGTTTTAAAAGGAATGCCAGCTCACATGTCTCTGAATGTCTGTTCTCCTTCAGTGGTTCCCCAGTACCTACGTGAGAGAAGATGGAATTCTCTGGCTTTCATACTCCAGCCTCACCTTCTCTCCCTCCCACATACTCATCCTGTACCCACACTGAAAATGATATCAGTAGCTGCGGCTTTTCCAGGTCACAAGAAAAACTTCATAGAGACAGACACCCAATTTCCCAGCAGACTCCTAGGACACTGTGCACTTTCTGATACATCTGGGAAAACACAGTGTAATGTCGTATCTCCAGCAATGCAGTGTGCATCAGGCCCAATGCACAGTTCAAATTACCCATAAGCTCCTCATGCTCAGTCCCCTTATGTCACTACAGTGGCCCACAACCAATCAACAAGAGACTGAGGCATTAAAGTTTAGTGTTTGTGTTCCAGGGTCTCATGCTGTTATCCAATTTTTCTCTTCTCAGCGCCTTGGTACACTATGTCCTCGAAAGTCCCATCTGAACCAGGATAGAGAACCTTCCATGTCGGCTGATATGATGAAGTCACAGACTCTCCCCCCAGTTTTAATAATGAGAAAAATGGGCAAAATATATGACACAAGAGTTCTCCTTCATTGGACAACAGACTGCAAAGGACACTCATCTCTGAGAAAAGGAAAACAATGCAATGAGTCCTACATTGCCTTAGTTAGTAAACGGTAGTCTATAGACAGTGTCTAGGCTGGTGTTCAGACAGAGAAAGGGAACCCAAACAGAATGTGGCAGCTGAATTGAGTAGACAGAGCCAGAGAGTCCAGGGAGGCTAAATTGGCTAGAATTTCCAGGGGAAAATATCAGAGAAAAGGGAACTTCACAGAGAGAGGGCTCCAGCTGCCTGCAGCGGAACTCTATGAGCGTTTGGATGAGGACTGAGCTGTGTATGTGTGCAAGGAACTCCCAGAGGCCAGGAAAAGAACCATCAGAGAGAAGAAGACAGAAAAATCAATGGCGATCACGCAGGACTAGAAATAATGTGGGTTCCCGTCAACCAGAGTGGAAAGACCTCATAACACATGAGGTATTAGGTAGAGATTTCAGAGGATATTGCCTTAGTATTGGGGCCAAATTAGCCCTACATCTTCCCTAGTAAAACACAGAATTAAGGATTGATTTAGTCCTCAGAAGGATTAAATTGCTTAACAGAACAAACCCCAACAATATACAAAGGCATACAACATAATCCATAAAAATGTATAAACCAAGTCAAACCCAATGCACAGCATCCACTTAAAAAATGGCATGTGTTAGAATCACCTGCAGGGCTTACTAACACACTGATGACTGCCACCTTTTCCTCCACCCCCAGAGTTTCTGATTCAGTAAGTCTTGGGATTGAGCCCAAGAATTAGCATTTTAACAAGTTTCCAGGTGATACTGAGGCAGGTCCAGGGATTACACTGTGAGAAACCTCAGTGAAGATAGTCAGCTCTCACAGGCACAAGCTGGGTCAGAGTTACCTTTGCATCCCTCACACCTGTACGGTGCTGGCACACCATAATGCTTAATATAGGTTTTGGTGAGCAACTAAATGAATACATGAATTGATCAAAATACAGTCTACTGACACCCCAGCAGAAATCATTACAGCTTCTTTACCACATTCTACAGTGCAGTGGTGTACCAAAGTGAAAAACCATGAAAGAAATATTAGCTATTTTTCACTTAGCTATTTGTCACAAGGTGGGGGGGGGGTCAAAAAACCTGGAATTATCTTCTGGAGGGTGAGCCCCTTGTAGTACAGGCTTCCCTCACTAGGTGAGTGTTCTAGGAACCCATCTCTATCTGTGTACCAGATGACGTTGTTGTGAGAGGCTGCGTTCAGCTTCAGTGAATTTTTTCTGAAGACTCTTTCAATGCATTTGCCTATTTCATGGTGGGTGATTTGCAACGCACCTGCCCACACCATGCTGAGTGTTCAGCAGTTTTTGACCAAGAATGGCGTGACCCCCGTACCCCACCCTTCCTATTACCTGGTCTCCCCCCAAGTGACATTTTTTTGTTTCCCTGGATGAAAAAAGCCCTCAAAGGGAAATGTTTTGCCAATGTGGAAGCAGTGAAACAAAAAAAATGGGAGAAGCACTAAAAGGCATCAAAACTGACGCGTTCAAAAACTGTTTTGAGCAGTGGGAAAACTGCCTCAGTAGGTGCATTGCATCAAATGGAGGGTACTTTGAAGGTGACTGAAGTTTAAACATGTAAGAATAAATACACAATTTTTATAAATAAATTTGGGTTTTTTGGGTTCCCCCTCGTATCTTGTTGTCTTACTCTCCCACAAAATAATTTGAGATAATTTTAAAATTTAAAACAGACATAAAACAAGACACTTAAAAACAAAAATTGCTGTCCTGGCTGGTGTAGCTCAGTGGATTGAGGGTCGGCCTACGAACCAAGGGGTCGCCCCTCAGTCAGGGCACATGCCTGGGTTGCAGGTCAGGTCCCCAGCAGATGGCGCATGAGAGACAACCACACATTGATGTTTCTTTCCCTCTCTTTCTCCCTCCCTTCCCCTCTGTCTAAAAATAAAAATAAATAAAATCTTTTTAAAAATTGAATAACAACAAGAAAAGCAATTTAAAGAAGTAGATATATAGTAAATTTCTGGGGAAATCTCTGAAATTAAGGACCAAAAATTAACTCTGTGCTTCAGAACCTCAAGCAAACAATGATCACCGTGGGCAGCAAAGAATTCAATAAAGAAGGTCAGTGAAGCTGACAGATGAGAAGTAAGTGAATGGAAGAGCCAGATGCAGCTTTATTTTCCATCTCAACTTCTGCCTTTTATTGGACTCAGTTTCTTACATCAACCGAAACTCCAGTTTCACCAGCATCCAGAAAATAGGGCCTCTTCTCATTGTTCTTCCTGCTCCTGGCTCCCAGGTGCTTGCTCTCCTGTCTGGTAAGAGTGCACTCCTTGTTCCCACCCTTCCTTTTCCTCTTCCCCACTCTGACCTTTCCGGGAAGGAGAGCTCTGGGGGAGCACATGGTTTGAGCCCCCTGTTCTTCTCGGGGTGGGAGAATGGGATAATTGTAAAGCTGGTGGCAATTCTAAGCAGATGCAAGCTGCAGTGTGGAAAGACCAGAAGTGCTCAAGGGAGGTTGTAATGCACCCTCAGAACATCGAAATAGGGTTTCCTTCTAGGAACAACAAATGTTAATTGTTGGAACCAGTCTGTTACAGAAATGTCATGGCCTAAGGACTAGTTTTGGCAGAGGAGAAGGAACTCCTGGAAAGAATGATTATCTCAAATGGATCTCAAGTGGATGGATAAAGCCAAACTAATGCTAACTGACGGCAGTACACGGTGACCGGAGAAAGTGTTCAAACAGATGAGGCACGGAACCCATCATGCAGGAGTCAGAAAGCAAGAATGTGGCCATGTGTCCCTAGCCTGTCCAGGGGAAGGCCCTGGACTTCCCCATGAAGAGAACACTTTGGCCCCCGCCCTGGCCTGAGTCCTTTAGTCCTTTTGGCAGCTGTATTTCGCATGGGAAGTGACTGATTTGTCATTTTTGTCTCCATTTGTGTTCTAGGGGCTGCCAAATAGAGGCTGCCTCTGCTGTCAAAAGTCCACTTTGTTTTTCTTCGATTGCAAGTAGATGAACGTGCAATCCCCCAACAGACACAGACACCGTGACGGAGGTGTGTCTGACTGAAGACGGGCAGGTATAGTGCATAGTTCCTCCCAACTGCTCCCGCTCAGGCCGAGCTGTGTAGGCTTCATGTCTCTGAATCGTCCTTGGTCCCAAAGCAGGCGCTGTTCCCTGGGAGCGGGGTTGAGGGGCACAGAGGTGTGGCCTCTGACTTACAACCAGGCCTCTGCCGTCAAGGGCGGATATTGCAGAGAGAAAGGTTTTCTGAGCCCTTTTTATTTATCTTCTAAAAGCAGAAACTGGAAGTCCAAGGTGATATACTGCCATGATCCTCTTACCTTCCAAAGATTTTGTAAGAAGGTGAATCCTTGCACTAAATCCTAACATGCTGATAATACCAGAGTGGTTTCCATTTCCTGCAGCTGAGTCCTGATTGACAGACGCACCATGAGCAGAAAACCCAGCTGGTGGAGTGTCAGGCTCCTTCGACCTCAGGAGGGACCTTGCTCCAAGGGTCTCCCTTACAGTTTTTCCGGAACTTGGTTACTAGGAATTATTCCTAAGAGACTGGAATCTGAAGCCGAAGCCAAACTCTTTCCTGTCAGGGCCTGAGAGAGGCCCTGGTGCGCTGTCTCCCTAGATGACATCTTGTTTTTCTAACCACATATGGCGAGGGGTTTATCATCTGTTGTAGGCAACATGGTGTAGTAGGCAATTCTTACTATTGTTATCCCCATTTACAGGTGAGGCTTTACTGAGGGTGGGAGTGGTTGTGATACCTACAGTCTCAAAGTCGGTACTCGACGGAACCAGCTGGACCTGGGACCACCACCTGCTGATGGCTGAAGGAGTTCGGTGTCTCCAGCAAGCCTGTCAGTGTGGATTCTATTTCAAACTGCATTGTATTTCTTGATCCAGGACTGCTGCCTATTTTTGTATCTATGTGTGCAAGTTTGACTAGTGTTAAAAAAAAAAAAAAGCCACACAAAGAGTAGACTTTTGAGAGGAAAGGGAAAAAAATGACTGATAATGGGAGAGACATAACTAGCATATTAAGTTTTCAATGTTGGATTTAAATACAGTATTAAATTCCACAATTTCTTTTATAATAGTGATGTGTTGGAACAGGCAGAAAACCTGTTTACCATTTGTTACGCTTTCACAGTACACTTGGAATCTTACAAAATGTCACTTTTCAACAAAAGCGCTCTCACCAGTTTCAGGTTAGAAGCGGTAATGGGTAATTAACTTGGTTATTCAGAAAGCCTAGAATTTTTTCTTTATGGTATTCTATTACCAAATGAATGGGTATATATTTAAAAGTAAAATTAAAATACTCCAAGTTGTGGAGTGTTCAATTTCTTATAAAATATTTGGAATATTTTGGCATTTCTATCATGGTTCTGCTAAGGGAAGGGACTACGTCCTTCGACTTCGCCCAGTAAGAGCAGGCCTCTTGCTGCGTGGGAGCAAGCTCTGTCACCTGGCCGGGCAAACGCGGGGTGCAGGCTGAGGCTCAGCCCGGCTGCCTCCCCACTGATAAATGAAGCTCTGCAGGGAACCAGCTCTGTGTCAGCTGGGTTAAACATTTCAGGACATAATCAATTTTCTTTGTCAGTTTCTCTGCTTTATCTGATTACAAATGCTTTCCTCTCTAAATTTCACTTTACATAATAATCAGGCAGGAGTGTGATCATTCATCACTTGCTCCCTCAGTAATTCTTTTATTCTGTAGTGTGAAATACAGGCTAGCAGTCCCAAAAACCCTGCATCCTGCAATCTGTGAGCTAATCATCATCCAGACGCTTGAAGCCACACTTCCAGAAAGCACCGGAGTTGGTGGCACAGCCAGGCCGAGATGACCCTTATATTTCCTTTGGCAAATGAGCAGGGTTTGCGTCTCGCATTAATAGCTATACCTGATTGAGGGTCTCTTAGGTTCTAGGTCCTCTTTATATATGATTTTGTCTGAAGTATTACAGCCACCCTGCACCGCAGCTACTATCCTTCTCTTTACAAAAGAGACATTGGAAGCTTAGCAAGGTTCTGTAACCTGCCCAGGGTTATGTGAGTCTGACTGATTCCGAGGTGCAAGTCCTTCTCACCTCTGTACCCAGGTGTCCCCTGGCTGTTTGCACCTGTTCCTGAAGTTCATTGGTCTAGGGACCAGGTACCTCTTGGGGTCCCCTTCTCTCTGCCCCAATGCCCAATCCCAACTCCAAACCAAACAGAAGATTAGCTCTGATTCCTACCTTCTCTTGGCCTCTTGTGGTCCCTCTGTCCTCTCTGCCCACCTTTCTTCTCAGCCGCCTTAGAAGCTTCCTGAGGACAGAGGCCCTTTGTGCACAAGAACTCTGGGCACGTGCTTGACAGTCAGGGCACGGGAGCACCTGCTTCTGCTGTCCTGTCCGATGACTGACGGCAGCGCAGCCGCGCCTTTCTGAGGTGAATTTTAATCTTCATTTACATTCTAGCCTCTCTGTTTTAAAAGTTGCTTCAGCTCCTTCTTGAGGTTTTGTGTTCCCTTTCTCATGAAGAGTCAGGTGCACAAGTCTTTCGTCATCCAATAGCTGGGCAGAGCAGACCACAGCACTGTCCTGGCGGAACCCTGGACATGCCGTGTCAGGAGCGTCTTAAGAGACCAAGGGAACATGAGTCAGCGTGAGCCGGGCTTTGGGGCCTTTTTCTCTGGCAGCTCTTAACTCTGGAAGAGGAATTCCATGGTGGGGCAGGGCACACGTTGCCAGCTCTTCCTCCCCTTTCTTAGTCCCCGGGACTGCCCGTCCGGAAGATGACCGCCAGGGCATTGCCTCCGGTGTCCCATCAGGGTTCCGTGGACACCCGGTCCAGATCTCGAGATCCCACTGCCAGCAGGGTCTCAAGGTTTCCTCAGAAGGCGGCGCAGGCAGCAGGGCAAACACACCGCTGTGGTTCTTGATTCAACACCAGCACCAACAGCAGCAACAAAAGCGGAGCCCAATGAGTGTGAGATGCTCCATTTTTTAAGTGGACCGGGCCTTTCTCCCTCGGAAGTCTGGGACACCTTGGATGTTTTCATCTTACCTGCCTTCCATCGCTGCAGAAATCATCGTCACAGCTCTAAGGACAGAACACCCGCTATCCTGGGTGGACCCATCAGGGCTGCAAAGTAGCCCGTGGGCAAGGGGCCTCATGTTGTCTCCCCATCACCTGCCCCATCTGGGGATGTGCTGTCCAGTCTGGGTCAGAAACGGAAGGAAAAGTGTGAACACCGCGCCTCCCTGGTCAGCGTCATTGAGGAAAAAGATGGAGGCTTATACTGAGGACTGCTCATTTTCCTCTGAGCTCTTCACCTCCTGCTGCCCAATTATTCAAGCTGGTGGCTCCCAAGCAGTGGTGCACAGAGGAGTGGGACCTTGGTGCCCACCCAAGAGCCCCCCTCACCCTGCCCATGTTACCCCTGAGGGAACCCCTGAGCCCAACAAGGAGGGGCAAACGCTGACGCGGCAATTCGATCCAGCTCTGCCTGCGTCTGTGTCTGGCACCTGCTCAAGGGGCCAAGAGAGCCTGGACAGGAGCACAACCCAGGTGTGGCAGCCAGCCCCTCAGAACAGACAGAGGTGGAGGAGACCGAAGCGAGGCAGGAGTCTGAGCAAGGGGGGAAGCGAGGACCAAGGCCAGGGAAGCCGGGCCCAGGGTCAGCTACAAGGCCCCGTAAGTCTGCTAGGCCGCCGTGACCAAGTACCACAGACCGGCTGGCTTAAACAACGGGAATTTATTTTCTCTCAACCAGGAGGCCATAGTCCAAGATCAAGATGTCAGCAGGGCCGTGCTCCCTCCGGAGGCCCTGGGGGCAGATCTGTCCCTGGCTTCTCCCAGCTTCTGGTAGTTCCGTGGCTGGTGGCAGCATGGCCCTGTCTTCACGTGGTGTTTTCCCTGTGTGCCCGTCTGTCCCTGTGTCCAAATTTCCCTTTTTATAAGAACGCTAGTTACATTGGATTAGGGCCCCACTGTAGTCCAATACGGTCTCATCTTTATTAATTACATTTGTTAACAGCCTTATTTCCAAATATCCAAGTTTCCATTCTGAGATACTAGAGGTTAGAAGTTGGAGGAAGAATTCAGTTCATAACAAAGCTCACCTCTGATGAGAACAATTTGCGAGGCAAAAGGTGGGGTGTAAAATGAATGGGTCAGGGCAGGTGGTCCAGGAATAAGGTGGCCTTTCCAGGGAGATGGGAGGCCTGCCCCTCAGAGGCACGGGCTGCAAGGGAGGTGTTAGAAGAGACAGCAAAGGGCCCACCAGTCCTCCTGAAGGCTGGGCATGCTGGGCGGGTTGACGCGTTCCTTCAGTCCAACGTCGCTGAGCAGGCGCTTCCTGAACGCCCGCTATGTGCTAGGAGCTGAGCAGGCTGCCGCTGCCCTCTCCCTGCCACCCCCCGCCCGGCCCCCGCAAGAGCTCACAGGTTTACAGTGAAACAGCAGTGTTTTTATAGAGTTTAAAAAACAGTTACATTACTTTTCTAACCATACAGTTTGTCTTGAGCTAGACAGGAAGCTGAAAAGCAGTGGAACCTTCAGCTGGTGCTAAAATTGCAGAACAAAAGTTATGAGGTGTCAGCTCTCGGTTGGTTTCAAAATAAACAGTAATGGGCTGATACAAATAAAGCGGGAGGGGCAGGACCTGCAGAGAGGGAACGTGGATCATGGTGTCACTCTCTGCAGATGGCTTTGCATTTAAAGAAATGACTATTATTAGGCTCTGCTGGGGCCAGGTGGTAGCAAATTTATATGTCTGATATTCAAGACAGAGCATCTCTACTCCAGGCTACCCAAATTTACAATCATTAATTTGCAGGTATTTATATAACAAAGCCTCTTAAATAATAGAGTTAAATTTAATGCAACACATTTTGTTGGGAAAGCATGGATTTTAGAGCCAGACACACCTGTCTCCAGCCTGCCATCACCTCCTGTGTCACCTTGTTTAGGAGATTGCACCTGCTGTTTCTGGTTGGCACGATGGAAAAACTAAGAAAAATTATCTAGAATTTTGATGAGGTTTAAACAAGATAACGCATGAAAGACCCTAGCCTAACCCTGCCACAGAGTGGGCATTTATAAAAATATTTCCTGAGCTTGCATCTCCCCACACTGTGGTTTCACAGGAGTTTTGAGGGGCCAGAGTTGGTACATGGGGATCCAGGGCTGGGGGCACAAACAGGGACTGGTCAAAAGTGGGGACAGAAATGGAAAGCAGAGGCACCAGGGACTGGCAAGTGAGCAGTTCATTGTCAGAGACCACCAGAACTCTGTCAGAGCAAGGCCACAAAACTGAGGAGTCTATGACAGGCAGGTGCAACTACTTCCCAAATACCTTTTGAATCCATCCACTTATGTCAATCCCACTGCTACCCTCTGAGGTCTAGACACCTGAGCTCTTTCAGGTTCACCTAACTCATTTCCCTGCCTCCCTTGCCTTCTGCCCATCTGCTCCTCCCCTCTACAGTAAGAATGCAAATCCAAGCTCATCCACCTAACCTTAAAGCCCTCCATGAGAGCTAGTTGTTTTTCACATAAAGTCACATTTCTTCCCATGGTTTATAGTCACCTAGCCTCCTTGCTGACAAGTATGCTGAAGAATCTCAGTTCCTCCATCCTACCAAGTTGCATGTGCTCTCTGGGCCTTCGTACATTTTGTCCCCCAAGCTTAGAACACTCTTACCTTGTCTTCTTTTCTGGTGTCTTTTATTTGCCTCTCAGACTCTTGGTTTTACACATTCTTTCCTCCAGGAAGACCTCCTTTCCTACCTGCCAAGCCCAAGACTAAATCGATATCCATGCTAATCTCTGCATTGCTTGAAGTCATCTCACTCAGTAGATGGCAGACAGTGGCATTCAGTAAATGTTTGCTGAATAAATAGATCTACCTGGCAGTGGAGTTGCAGGGTTAATTAGAAGATAATGTTGCGGTAATTTACCCTGAAGTTCATACTTAGATTTTCCCCACCTATGTCAGTCAGGGTTCCAGCAGAAAACAGATGGCTCAGTAAACCACAGCAATCTAGGACAGTGTTACTGTGACTGAATGCAGTTCCAGCTGCCTGCTGCAATGAAAGGAAAATTTGTGAGACAGGTGCTGTTGAAAAGGAAAGTAGTTTATTCAGATGCCAACAATCTGAAAAGATGGAGACTCTTGCCTCAAAGCCCATCTTAACATCTCTCAGTGCAGGCAGCGGTTTTTACAAGGACAGTGAGGGAAAGCAAAACAAAGAGACCGAGGGGAGGGGGCTGAAAATTTCTCTACATGCAGACCAGCACAGCCCATTCAAATAAGGACCCCCAAACTGGTCAGTTGATGGTCTGGTATGCATCATCCTGGTTTTTGTCATCCTCATTTTAAGGTTGAAGTTCAGCAAATCTGTCAGAGCTGGGATGACTGAAGGTCAGAGTCTGTATCTTTTAAAGTTAGTTCCTAGGATTCTTATACAAGCATACTATTCATCTATAAGCTGCATATTAGTCAGAGCCAGCATTTACAGAAACAATGTCAAAGGAATGGTGGGGTGGGTTATAATTCCCCACTGTTACATGAACAAGAAACTTTTTGCAAAAGTGTGAAGGGTCAAGAAAAAACCTGCTTTGGGACTAAGAACAGCAGGAAGCTGCCACCTCCTAGGCCTGACAGGACAAGCAGAGAAGGCTATAGAACCTCAGGGCTGTAGAAAGGGAAAGAGCTGCTGGGTATGAGCTGTGGTCTTTGGATGATGAACGCAGCCACTGCCTACGGGGTCAGCTCTTCCGTCCTCCCTTCTCCCATGTTTCCATCAGCCAACTCCAACAGACAACCTGTTGGCTCCAAGTGAAGTGGGTAAGGATGGGGTGTGATCAATAGGAAGAAACAGAATATCCAGCTGCTCTAATATCCTGGCAACCTGTCTAATGACCTGCTCTAATAGCCAGCTGGTGTTAAGGCTTCTATCTCTTGGAATTAAACATGTTGACTTGCCAACTGAATACAGATTAAATAGAAATAATTTTTAAAGTATTTTCATTGAATTGAAAAGATTAAGACTTTTTAAAACTTAGTTTAATTTCTCTCTGCCTTATTTGCAATTTAATAGAAGTCGCTTTTAAATTTTAATTTAAGTTTTAGAAATCCATTTGGAGATTTGTCCCAACCTGGGATATAACTGTCTCCACTCTGCCAGAGAATTTTCCCACCGCCAAATAGGCTGGGGTCTGGGCAAAGGCCTTGCATCTGAACTGAGAGGTACCCCTCTCCGAGATGGGGGACATCTCAATAGGGACAAAGATGACAGTTTTTCCCTTTTCTGGTCATCAGTCATGGAATTTAGGTGTTGGACCCAGAGATAGCTTGCAATTGAGCGTTAAGATGTCATCTGGAAGATGTCATATGGAGTCAGGACTACTCCTGCTTGAGTAGACGAACACTTCCTAACTTGCAAATCCACAAATAGCCAGCCTCCTGTCTGCTGAACCCCAGTGCACAGTGATAATTTAAAAATCAGACAGCATGTGAAGGCTCCCTGTGTGTATGAAGTGCTTGCAACACCATCTGCTTCTGTCTGGATTTAGGTGCTTAGTTTGTTAGCTTCAAGTGCTAACAAGTTACAGTTGCAGGGGCCAGATGCTACCTAGGCCTCATTTCATCCAAAGCAAAGCTAATATTCAAATAAAATCAGAGGAAACACAACAGAAGACTTTTGTATGTACCTTCTTCATTCTCCACCCAACTTCAAGGTTATCTCCCTTTAGGGCATCCACTTTGGATCACCCAAAGGGAATAACACAGTCCTACTCTGTTTCAGGACCACTTTAGAGCTAGTTACATCTTTGCTTAGAGCTAGTTACAGCTACCTTAGCTGGGCAACACATGCATAGTATGTGGGTGCTATGAACTGAATGTTTCTGTCTCTACAATGTGATGGTGTTAGGAGTTGCGGCCTTTAAGTCATGAGGGCAGATCCTACTAGGTGGGATTAGTGCCTTTAGAAAAACAGATGTGAAAGAGATGCTTTTTTTCTCTACCACACGAGGACACAGCAAGAATGTGGTTCTCTGCAAACCAGGGAGTAGGTTCTCACCAGATTCTGGACCTACTGGTCCCGTGACCTTGGCCTTCCAGCCTCTAGAGCTGTAAGAAACGAACTGTTGTTTGAGACACCCAGTCCATGGTATTGTGTTATAGCAGCTTGAACTGGCTCAAACAGTGAGTATGTGGGGTATATATCATGGACACTGTTAAATTTTTCTTTTAAGATTCCTTGAGTGATACAATTTGCCTCTGGTTTGTTACCCTAAAGCTCAAAGAAGCCCAGCAGAGAGGGTTCCTTTGAGTGGCTGGTGTAGACAGAGGACTGGAGAGCCCTGGAGCATAGGCCAAGGCCATGTGTGTGGACCCTGGAACAAGGTGGGCCACAGCCACAGAACAAAGTCAGGACACCGAGAGCTCAGTCTCCCTAGTTGATGGGGCCCAGCTAGGCTCAGCAGAGGCAAGTGCAGGAACCGAGGAGTAGGGGGTTATCAGGACCAGAGGGGTGCTTTCTGTCTGGGGGGCTGTGAGCACAAACAGGACCAAACCTGGGGCCTCCCTGGAGAAACTCCGTAGGTAGGAAAGGATCCTGGGTACACAGATATCACCCCACTTCCTCTCTCCACCCTGACCAGTGTCTAGAGAGATGAGACAAGGAAGGAGATAAGTAGTAGCTAAGCAAATAACACACCTACTTAAAGATGGTTTTAATGATATGAGCCAGCCTGGCCACCAGACACTCAAGTCAAGCAAAGTGTAACTTTCTTTAGTCACCACCTTCTCTGAGGTCCAAAGTGTTTACCCATAATGGAGATCACCCATGATCTCTGCCTCCCTCAGAAACCCGTGTCAGACCCACAGGACTACCCTTCCAATGCGGGACACTGCTCGGTCTTCCCCAGGTCACAGGACAGCTTGGACCCCAGGGTGGTGGAGTTTCTGAGAGGCCTTCTGTGGGCCTCCAACACCATGGCGCGGAGGTTGGTTGTGCAGAGCCTGAGCAGAGCTTGCCTGCCGGCCCACACACATAGAAAGGGTCTCAGGTTTACAGTCCTATAAATGGGGTGGGGATGATGACAGCTCAGGGTAGCTTTTGGGAGCAAGGACCATGTCTCACTGTGTTTCTGTGGGGCAGGACAATATAGTACTGCTCAGACTAGGGCAAGAGTCTAAGCGGACCCAGTGAGAGGATCTGTGCTGTTTGTCACAGACATACAGAAACATCACCACCTTTAAGGTCACAAGCACCTCTGTCATGCAGGACCCAGTGCTTCTGCTGGCTGAGTGATCCTCCGACTCTAACACAGCTCAGAGCACGGGGATACGCTTCTTCCCTCTCCTTTCCCACAGTTCAAAGACTGCGCAGATTAGCAGGAGCTGCATGGCGACACCAGACAAGGACACTTCAGACTACAGGCAGGGTTTGAGTTCTAGAAGATTCTAGATAAGACAAAGACAAATTAGTTAAGTCCTAATCAAATCCTTCCTTTTATATAAACGTGATAGAGTCTTGCACAGGGGAGTCTCCTTTCCCTGGTGCCCATTCCTTTGCTCCTCCTCACGCTTCCATTGCTTGCTCCAGGCACATGCTGGCTAGTCTGGGGTTCACAGCAGAGGCTGGAGAACGTTTTGGGCTATGGAACTCTCAAATGTACATACGTTTAGGTGGAAACTTAACATGTGCGAGACAATGACACTGAGTGTCAACCTTGGCAACTAGATGGGCATTGAATGCTAGAATTGTAAATGGCTTTATTTTACAAATATATTTAATAAGACTTAATTACTTTTTCAAAAATATTAATAAAAATTGCAGTTTTATTTAAATAATTTTGACATCGTTTTGGTATTCATGAATCATATTCTACTTGTTTTTAAAATTTCATAAATGGTTTTGTGTATTTTAGGAGGAAAATAAGTGTTTTGATAACTAATTTTAATTTGCATTTTTGATGAAACTATATTCAGATTTTATATACTTTGAATACAATTACACATTTTTTCAACCCTTTGAGTCATTGGTTATGATTGCAGTTGAGATCTTGATAGCTATAGAAAATACAAAAATGGAGCTCAAAAAAGAAAAAAAATTAAAAAATGGAAAATCTTGAGAAGGATAGCCTGCTTAAATTTTTAAAAAACTGGAAACAATAAAATTTAGCAGATGTCTAGTGCATATGGCCCACATAAAATTAACAAACAAGATGTAACCAATTCTTCATTTAATGAAGATTTAATTACTAATCAAGACAATAGAAACGGATTAAATAAGAAAGATAACTAGTCTATAAATAAATAACTTGACAGACTTGTGGTCAAGATGGAGGTGTAGGTAGACATGCTTCACCTCCTTGCACAACCATAAGAAGTATCACAACTAACCTCAGAACAAAATACAACCAGAACTGCCAGAAAATTGAACTGTACAGAAGTCTGAGAACCAAGGATTTAGAGAAGAAATACTCATCCAGATGGGTAGGAGGGGTGGAGACAAGGATCCGGGGTAGAGAGGATGTGGTGTGGTAGCAATAAGGTTGTGGTGGTGAGGCAGTGGTAGCCAGAAGAACCAGTGGTCTCACATTCATGTGTGGTAGATAAAAATCTGGAGGACACCTGGGGAGTGAGTCATCCCAGCCCCAGGTCAGACCATGCAGTCCAGGTTTCCAGCTCTGGGAAAATAAAGCCTCATAACTTCTGGCTGTAAACACCAGTGGGGGTTGTGGTGGCAGAAGAAACTGCTGGTCTCTCAGGAGAGACCATTTTAAGGACCCTCAAGGCCCTAGGACATACACAAACCCACCTACTCTGGGATCTAGCACCAGGGCAGCAGCTAGAATGGCGCCAGGTGCTTTTGGAAAGTGAGGGAAGTGACTGCAAACAAGGTGAGAGCTGAGCAAGTGGCATTGTCCCTTCTCTGACCCCTTCCCCACATACAGGGCCACAAAGCAATGAAGTGGGATGCCCCACCCTGGAGAATACCCAAGGCTCCACCCCTTACAACTTTACAGGTGTTCCAAGACAGGGAGTCAAAGCAGCACTACCTGATACACAGAAACAAACACGGGGAGGTTGTTGAATTGAGGAGACAAAGAAATATGGCCCAAATGAAAGAACAGATCAAAACTCCAGAAAAAGAACTAAGCTAAACAGATACGGCCAACCTATCAGATGCAGAATTCAAAACAGTGGTGATAAGGATGCTTAGAGAACTCACTGAGTACTGCAAAAGCGTAAGAGAAGAAATGAAGTCTACACTAAGTGAAATAAAGAAAAATCCACAGGGAACCACAGTGAAGGGAAGGAAACCAGGGTTCAAATCTGTGATTTGGAACATAAGGAAGAAATAAACAGTCAACCAGAACAGAATGAAGAAGCAAGAATTAAAACAAGTGAGGAAAGAATAAGAAGACGCTGGGACATCTCCAAATGTGCCAACATCTGAATCATACAGATGCCAGAAGGAGAAGAAGAAGAAAAGAAACTGAAAACTTATTTGAAAAAATAATGAAAGAAAACTTCCCTAATTCGGTGAATGAAATAGACATACAAGTCCAGGAAGCACAGAGAGTCCCAAACAAGTTGGACCCAAAGCAGGCCACTCCAAGGCACATCATAATTAAAATGCTAAAGGTTAAAGATAAAGAGAGAATCTTAAAAGCAGCAAGAGAAAAGAAGAGAGTTACCTACAAAGGAGCCCCCATAAGACTATCAGCTGATTTCTCTAAAGAGACTTTGCAGGCAAGAAGCGATTGGCAAGTATTCAAAGTGATGAAAAGCAAGGACATACAACCAAGGTTATTTTATTCAGCAAAGCTATCGTTTAGAATAGAAGGGTAGAAAAATTACTTCCCAGGCAAGGTAAAGCTAAAGTTCATCATCACCAAGCCCTTGTTATATGAAATGTTAAAGGGACTTATCTAAGAAAAAGAAGAAGATCAAAGCTATGAGCAGTAAAATGACAACAAACTCCTAACTATCAACAACGAATCTAAAAAACAAAAACAAACTAAGCAAACAACTAGAACAGGAACAGAATCATAGAAATGGAGATCACATGGAGGGTTATCAGTGGGGAGGAGGAAGGGGGAGAATGGGGGAAAAGGTACAGGGATTAAGAAGCATAGTTGGTAGGCACAAAACAGACAGGAGGATTTTGAGAATAATATAGGAAATAGAGAAGCCAAAGAACTTATATTCATGACCCATGGACATGAACTAAGGTGGGTGTGGATTGCTGGAAGGAAGAGGGGGTACCAGGCAGAGGGGGGTTAAAGGGGGAAAAGTTGGAACAACTGTAATAGCATAATCAATAAAATATACTTTTAAAAAATCAATAACTTGAATAGGTCAAGTAAGATCTCTGAAACTTCATATTCTTACCAAATGAAGATTTAATTACTCATCAAAACAATGAGAATGTAAGTGAGCCTTTGTTTCTGCTCCTGTTAGGGCCCCAGAAATGTTAGGGGCAGTCCTGGGCCATCCAGATTCTAGTGCTGGAGGTCCGTCGGCATAGATTTCCATGCTCTGAACCCAGGACTTGCCACCAAACCAAGCTTATTGGAACAACATACAATCTCAAAGTTGCCACACAGTGGTTTTCACAAAATAGACTTCAATAATGCTTTTTAAATTTATTTGAAAATAGTCAGGAAGCTTGCACTCCCATGGATAGGAGGAGGAGTCACCTATTCTTTAAATACATATACATTGAGTGAAGGTGAAGACTTGGCTTCCTGGAGCGCTTAGTCTGTGGAGAAGACAGATGTGATCCAAAGAATCTGGCTGATGATCTACAAAGAAACATTGCTGCTCATCACAGAGCGACCCCTTCCACAGTGAGAGCCACCTGGATGAAGGGCTGGGTGGTGTGTGCGTCCTCCTGCCCCCGGCTAACCTGCCTTCTCCATAGTTCTCGTCCGCTGTTCCTGGTGCCCTCCTTCTCTCTCCCTCTCTCTGCTAGTGACCCCAGTGGTTCTATGTGGGATGCAACCTGAAATTCTTATTAGGAAGTGGCAACATGCAAATGAATGGAAATTCAGAGAAGGGAGACAGCATACTGAAGCTTATGTTTAAAAAAATAATAATAATCACGATGAATGTCCTGCTCCTCAGAAATATAAGCTTGTGCTGCAGCAGATGAGCAATGGCTGCCTGAGGCAGCTGGGAGGTTAAAAAAAAAAAACAGGCTGAGAAGAGAGAAAAAATAAGAAGCTGGAGCAGCAGATGGGCGGAAGTCTTACTGATTCCTATAGAAATAGAGCATTTTAAATTAGCGTGGCATAAAAATAATCAGGGCTGTGGGGTTGACTTACGATATTTCCCACTGCCTGATTCAATTTCTGTTTTGAGAAACCCGTCATGTATCCGGGCTCCTCTAGCAAGAGTGTCCAAGCTTTTGGCTTCTCTGGGTCACAGTGGAAGAAGAGTTGTCTTAGGCCACGCCTTAAATACATTGCGACATGTAATCACAAAAAACTCCTAATGTTTTAAGTAAACTTATGACTTTGTGTTGGGCCACATTCATAGCCATCCTGAGACACATGTAGCCCATGGGCTTCAGGTCGGACACCCCCGCAAACCTCTGTCCCAGCTCCCAGCCTCAGGAGCTACGGCTGTGGCTGCTTCCAGGGAGTTGGCACATGGGGCCTGGCTTCACCTTGCACCTAGTCTGTTGACATGAGTCTTCCTGTTGTCCCTGCCTGTCCTGGCAAAATTCTTAGTTACCTCCTTCATGATATCTTGTTGAACTCCTATAGAAGCCCAGAAGCCCTTGAGCATTTTAATTTCATTTTATCTTATCTTATCTCAATCTTTCCTCTCAAAGGTTAATTCTGCAGCTGTACAGGGGAGCCCAGGCCCAGGTCTTGATAGTTAAGAAATAAACAAGCAAATATTTTAATACAGTTGAAAGTATAGGGTCTCAATCAAGAAGGCAACTGGCCTCTGCTAATGCCTGTGTTTGTAACGTAATATCATGAGTTTAAATTTGTAGCAAGACATATGAAGTATAAGAACTATTAGGTTGTTTCATTCTTCTCAGGCAGCTTACCCCTACTGGGGTGGTGGCAACACAAACACCTCCGTCATTTTGAGGCTGACCTGTAACTAGGGGGTGAGAGACTCCAGAGCACCTGGTGTCCTTGGAAGAAAACCGGCCCTTCTTTGGTGCCTCTTGCCCACTGTTCTGGGTACTTTTGAAGGCAGGGCCTGCATCGCTTCTGTGCCGGGAAGGAGGGCTCGCTCAGGATCAGTGCTGAGCCATCGGTGACCCCAGGGTAGCTCCTGCAAGGTATGTGCTGACTCCTGCTGTTCTCGGTCCTCCCAGACTTGAAAGTCCTGCTGCCCTGCCACCAGGGCACCTTCCCCTCACATCCTTCAGGGCCTTCCTCCTCTGGGGCACCCACTACAGGCATTGTAAAGCTTAACTGTTAAAGACGAGGGCCTAATAACCACATGCAAAAGAATGACATTGGGACCTGGGGCGATGGGCACAGGGTTTCCCTTTCGGGTGCAAGGAGAGGCTTTGGGGGGCAGTTTCAGCTTTGTCTTCTGATGAACTTTCCACGACAATTTCAGAGAAACCCAAAACACGAAATGAGTGAGGTTGGTAGCTGCCCTTGCGTCCCACCCTCCATGTGGCCCCGCCACCTCAGTCACAGCTACGTCTGAGTCACAAGGGGCTCTTGAGAAAGGAGGAGCAACCCAAGGCTCAAAGCCTTGTTTCTCCAGGTGGGGGTCCTCCTTTCCAAGTCCCAGTCCTCTGGTCAGGGGAGCTAGAGAGAGCAAGTGCCTTCTGTCTGTCGGCAGGGCACTACCTGTAGGTAGGGCGGGAGGGCTTAGGGGAAACAACACTGGGCCGACTTGGCAAAGCCTTGGCTCCGGTTTCAGGGAAAGGGAGTGAAACTTCCCACCTTGTGCAATGCAGCCATCCAAAAAAGTTGCACAGATGAAAATTCTGGGCCAGCGCTGGACTGCAGCTATTTTATTTCTCCCCCAGGGACGTGACGGAGGGTATGTTTAGGTCTAGAGGAGAATTGGAAGGGGACTCGTTATCATGGACCATCGATGTCAGGGATACTACCACATGGTCTAGCTCCCACGTGGGGATTCGGGGTGAATAATCCACAATCCCAGCCCTCAGGAGCTTAACCTCAGGAAGGGGATCACCATGGGACAGGGGTCCTACCAGCATTCAAGACGCATGCACTGTCATGCAGTGGGAGGGGAGAGAGCAGGCCACGCCAGCCTCTGCAACATGTTCAGTGGGGTGGGAGATGTGCAACCCCAGCTATTGGGTCACACTCAAGCCCAGTATCAAGGAGCATAGAGTTGGCTGTACAGCAGGTACTTAATAAGAGTTTGCTGTTGGATAAACCAACAGTGATCTTTACAGTGGAGCAGAGGCTGGGCCAGGTCCTGTGTTCCTGTCAATAGCCCTGAGTAGCGGGCTCCAGCATCACCTTCTGTAAAGGAATCAGTGAGCGCAGAAAGAAGGCCCAGGGCTGTGTCAGGGGTCAGGCCCACAAACAACCCCAAGGAAGGGCATCCTTTTATTTTCTTTCACCTTTTAGTTTATATTATTTCCTCCCATGCTTATGATTATGGTGGAGTTTTTGCAGCAAGTCTTGGAGGTACTGAAACACAGAGAGTTACGGTTTTTAAGCCAAGGTTTTGCAGACCAGGAAACAGGGAGGCACAGATAAAAGGTCAGAGACAGGACGAAGAACTTTGCGTCCGGACCCTGGGCTGGGAAATGAAAATGGCTCTCATAATCTAAGTCTGATAGTCAAGTCAATAATTTTGTTACCACTCATAGACAGAAGACCATACTAAGGGGGACTCAGGGTCTGGGATGGCCTGCCAGGTACAAGATCAGGACAGGTATGACATCCGACGTCTGGCCAAGTCTTGACAGACCCAGAGGAAGGGCGATGTGACACAGAAAACAGGGAGAATGTTACCAACACTGCTCCTCCACAGCAATTTCCGACCCAGGCTCAGGTTAGAGGGCACGAGCCTTTCCACGGCCTCGCTTTGTATTTGAATGTCTTTAATGCTAGAATGTGCTTTCAATGCCAGACTATAACCTGGAGGCCCTGGGCAGAGGAAGGCTGGTGACTCAGCCAGGCTATACCACCTCACTGTCTTAATCAGTCTGTGGAGCTATGGTGACTACCGTGGGGACCTGGGACACTTCAGTTCTCTGAGCCCCATAAAGACCAACAATTGCTCTATCGATCTGGATTTGGCATATCATCTCAGCACCTCCATCACAGGAGGACATGGACTGAATCTGCCATTGAGTGGGTGACCACAGGTAACAGTGGCCCCTGTGACAGTGCAGGATTTTGTTTTCTTATGATCTAAATAGGAAGTGGAATACTAAGATGCAGGGCGCCTGCCCCAAGCCTGAGCTCAAATCCACTCCAATTTGGGTTTGTAAAATCTTGGCAAAAGTATTTAATCCCCCTGAACCTCAAGTGACTCACATAACAAGATGGAGAAAAGCATATTCACCAAAATTCTTTTTGGAAAGAACGCACTGAATTTGTGTGAAAGAAACACATTGTAGTCAGGTGTGAAACCTTAAAACACCTGCCCAGGAAAGTGCCTTCTAAAGAGAGTGGATCTTCCTCACACAACCATACCAAAATTACAAAGAAAATATAGAACAACTATCACTCAAAACTGTCAGAAATTGAGCTGAGTGGAAGTACGACAACTACGGAATTAAAGAAAACATATCCATCCAGACTGCTAGTGGGTGGGTGGGAGGGAGATACAAAACGGGCTGGTCCCACATCCACATGTGGTAGATAAAAATTCAGAAGGGACATCTCAGTGGCGAGGAGTCCCAGCCCCATACCAGGCCTCCCCGCCCAGGGTTCCAGAGCCAGGAAGGGGTTGAGTAGGTAGAAAAAACTTGCGGAGTCCCAAGCAGTTCCCCTTACAGAAGCCACACATGGACTTACTCGGACTCACTCCCTCTGAGCTCCAGCACCGTGATAGCCGCTTGAAAGGCACCAGTGGCATACAGGGAGAGAGCGAAATGTCCGGCATCAAGGCAGGAACTGGAGGGCAGCTTTCTCCCAGACAGAAACGCAGACAGAGGCCATTGTCCCTTTTCTGAGCCCTCCTCCAACAGAACCACAGAGCCTCAGACAGGTGCCCTATCTGAGACTGTTTGTCCCACCCCGGAGATCCCTTGAGACTCCGTCCCACCCAACTTAGGGGCCAGCCCAAAGTGTTAACCATGACTTTTCCATATAAATGTCTAGTCTTGGCTCATGCTTCACAACTTCCTAAATCCTATCAAACAAGCCACAGTCAGCCTCTGTGAGCCCCCAACCCCCAATATCTCTTGCTAAGTGGCCTCAGGCCCAGCGCTAGCAGCAGCCAGTCTAAGATTCGCAGCTTGGCTTTGCCTGGGAATCTCCAAGCCCAGCACAAGCAGCAGCCATCTCAGACTGCTTTATAACTCACACCAGGTCTCCCTGGGCAGAACACAGGTGGGAAGAGAGAATTTTAAAAGCTGCAAGAGAAAAGCAGTGAGCTATCTACAGGGGAGTTCCCATTAGACTATCAGCTGATTTCTCAAAAGAAATTTTGCAGGCAAGAAATATTCAAAGTTGTGAAAAGCAGGGACCTACAGCCAAGATTGCTCTACGCAGCAGAGCTATCATTTAGAATCAAAGGGCAGATAAAGAGCTTCCCAGAAAAGAATAAACTAAAGGAGTTCATCATCACCAAACCATTATTATATGAAATGTTAAAGGGACTTATTTAAGAAAAGGAAGATCAAAACTGTGAACCATAAAGTGGCAAAAATACGTATCTGCCAACAATTGAACTTAAAAAACAAACTAAGCAAACAAGAACATAGACAGAATCATGGATACCGAGAGCATTTTGATCGTTGCTAAAGAGAAGGTGGGTGTAGGGCAATGGATGAAGAGGTGAGGGGATTAAGTACAAATAGGCAGTTACAGCATAGCCACAGGGATACAAGGCACAGTGTAGGAAACAAGGTAGCCAAAGAATTTATAGACATGACCCATGGACATGAACAATGGTGTGGAGATTGCCCGAGGGAATGGAGGATGCTGGGTAGAGAGAGGCAAAGGGGGAAAATCTGAACAACTATATGAGCATAATCAATAAATTATAATTTAAGAAAATTTAAAAAATAAAGAAAGCGGGTCTGGTTAACTGGAAGCGTGGATATTTCGCACAGTATCTTTGGCACATAAATACTTGACATGTTTTGAGCAGGGAAAAGACCCCAAGATCTCTCTCCAATCCCTCAGCCCCGCCTTTTTCGTTGGGTGCAGCCTGGAAGGGTGTCTGGGCCATGTGGTTTGTTTTAGGACATTTGTGGTAACTCCCTCCTCTGCCTTCTCTAAGAAATCTTCAGCCAGCTTTCCCTCCTACTCTGCTATATGTTGATGGAATTTGGTCCAGGGATTCTAAGAGATGCTGAGGTCTGTGCTCAAGCTGGCATGGAGGAAAAACTGAGTGTTTGCATGTGGTCGCTGCTAATAACTAATCACATACCTAAAATCTGGCACAGAGGAAGCCTCCATACACGGTGCCTGTGAGCACTTTCCCCAAAAGGAAAATGAGTCTTTCATCCTCTTTTCCCACCCAGTGCTGCTGTGTTTCCACTCCCAGCTGGCCGGATGCCTCACCCTCCTGCCCCGTGTTCACTGTGCTCACCGCCAAGGACCAGGTGTTCCACGCTGTCCTTCAGGGAGGAGCTGCAATGTCCAGAAAGCAGGAATGCAAGTAACCCCCAGGCCCAATTAGGGCCCCCAGCCTTGGCTCCTGCAGGGGACCTGTTGCCCCTTGCATGCAGGACATGTCAGTACCACACAGGCTGGGCTGCTTATATGATGCCACGGCCTGCAGGCAGTCTGCCCAGAGCCCCAGTCACTCGTTCGTGTTCTCTCACCTCATCACTCATCCATGAGGAGGACTTGCCTGTCTGCTACACCTCCTGTGTGACATTTTTAAATGTTCTTTTTGCCTATTTTCATGCTTTAGCAATTTTTATTATCACTCTGTGTTTGGCTTGAGCTCCTCGAGGACTGGGACTTCCCACTCACCCCTTGCTCAGGCCTAGATGTGTGTTCCCCGCCAGATACACTTCATACTTAGGCATAAGCACAAAGCTCCCTCCCAAAGAGCTTTGGACAAAGATTCCAGAAGGTTTAGCCTCCAGCCCTTGAGGACATGCTGCTGCCTTGAGTTATTTATGCCTCTATGAGCACAGCTCGGCATAGGGGACTGACAAGCACACCCTCACCTGGTCTTTAGGGCTTTGCGACCAGGCTGACCATATAGCTTATTGCCCGAACCAGGGCACACTGAGAGTGGGTGGGGCACTGTTCCAAGTTGACCAGGACAGCAGACACCGAAAGGGTTTTCCCTGGTGCCCGGGGCTTACATACCTGTGTCACACTTCTGCCCTTGGTGTCCCCAGCTCACTTCACGAAGCAGGATTCTAACTGCAGCCCCGCAGTCTCAGGTTTGTTCTCAAACCGCACTAGCCTCTAACACAAGATGATGCGCTATTCCTCCTAGGCATTTCAGCTAGGAGGAATCCTGAAAATCGTCTTACCGTGCCCTTTCACAGGTGAGGAAACTGAGGCCAATTTACCCAAAGCTACTCGTTGGCAGAGTCAAAGCTAAAACATTTTGGCACTTGGCCCATAGCTCTGGCACCTCCATAACAAATGCTCTTTTCAAAAACTCGGGACAGGGCTTTTTTTAAGTGCCATTTTTAAAATACCATGGCTTCTCCTCTTCAATGGCTTCTCCTCAGCTTATCTGTCTGCTTCAGGTAAGTCAGCGTCCGCTCACTTACTCACCCATTCATCAGGCTGAAAGACACAGCCTACGGTGCTCCTCTGCCAACGCTGGACAAGGTGATGGCTGCCCCCTAGGGGGTCTCAGTGCACAAGGAGACACACTGTGGAAATATGTGGGTGGGCAGAGCAGAGAGGCTCAGAGGGAAGAGGAGGCAGAGGGCAGGTGAGGAGGAGGGACCAGGAGTTTCCCTGGAGACCTGGTGATGTTCAAACTAAATCTTCAAACACATGAGAGTTTTCCATTCGTTTTGGTTACAGCTTCTAGGTCCGATCAAAGAGCCACTCCCTCCTAAATCGTAAGGGAAGGGGGGGAGTGCTAAGAGTCAAGAATTTCAAAAATCAAGATTATTATTTCAACTTTTAAAAGAACACCTTTCAAAACTACATGCCAATTAGACTAACACTAAGTTTTATTTAAAAATCTAGAAAACTTTAAAGAGCTGAGCGAGGTTGAATACATAAGCTTTAAAATCAGGCGGCTCCGGGTGTATGTTTGTTTCTTTGCCCATGAACAACCTTTTGAAGCTAAGTTTTATTGTATGTACACCAGGGATAAAAATATTTATCTTAAGGAGTCACTGTGAGAATTAAATGAAACTGTGAAAAGTACTTTGCACAGAGTCTAGCACCAAATAAATAGTCAATAAAATATGCTATAATTTATTTATAATACAGTACATATTATATGTAGCATATACCATTTACAATATAGTGTGGTGAATACTTAGAAATAAATTTGTGTTCGCTGAAAATGTGCTATTTATTTTTATTTCGATGTTGTTATAGCAATAGCCATAGTGAATCAGCATTTTAGCAGAGATGTTGATGACAATCTCAAGTAACATCTTTGCTCTTGTGATGGGAACTCTTTCTTGATGGTTCTTCACTCAGGGGAGGCAGGAGTGCAACAGACCAGGGATGAGGATTACACACAGGAGACTTCGTCTGTATCCTCAATGCTTTGTGAATTAAATAATTATAAGGAAATACGACAAAATGTCTGGTGGAGAGCGCTCACTTCTCACCCATAGCTTGGTTTGTTTTTTTTTTTCTTAGTTTCTAAGTTTCCCTCTCACAAACTCTTTAACTACCTGCAACCTGACTAAAACAGTTGTCTTAGTCTGTTAGGGCTGCTGTAACAAAACAGTGCAGGCTGGGTGGCTTATAAACAACACGAGAGTTTATTTGTCACGGTTCTAGAGGCTGGAACTCCACTCTCAAGGCTCCAGCATGGTTGCGGCCTCGTGAGACCCCCTTTCTGGTTTATTAGCTGGCACCTTCTCCTGGTCTCCCCCGGAGCCCTAGATACGAGCACTAATCCCATTCATGAGGGTTCCACCTCATGACCTGATCACCTCCCAAAGGCCCCACTTTTTAATACCATCACGTGGGCAGCAGGATTTCCACTTATGAATTTGGTGGGGGGGACACAAACATCCAGGCCATAGCACTGCTCTTGGTTGAAACTGCTCCATGAACAAGCCTCGATATTTTGTTGACAGAGCGTTATGTTTTGAACAATGTTTTTAAATGGAAAATGAAGGTGGTTCGGCAGATAACATCACAAAGCCAGCGGTAGCACTGGGACTGGAAGCTAAAAGCAGGAAGGAAACATTACATCTGACAGCACATCCTGCGTGGCTCCTCAGAGGAAAATGACAATTTCAAGACTCATCAGAAGGAGACCTCGGAGGCCTGACCGACCAAACCTCGCTAAGATGAGAACTTTGCCTCCCCTCGAATAACTGTGGATGAACGGACAGTTTCCTAGAGTGTAACCAAGACTGTCAATAAACCACATTTAAAATTTGACCCTGACATTTTAAAACAAGTACTTTGAAAGTAGAATCAATTTTTAGTTAGCATTTGTGTTGCCAACCCTATCACATTAACTGTTATTTCAGTTTCTTATTCCCTTTCGTAAGTAAAACATAAGTTAAAAGGATGTAAATTATATGAAAAAAGACTCAGGCTGTCACAAAATCCAAGTAATATTTTACTATACAGGGCAAAGATCTGTTCCGATTTGATATGGCTGAGATCGTACATTTTTTTCATAGGGTCGGCATTCAAGAAATGGGTTTCGCACGATGTCTGTGGAATAGGTACACTTGCTGTGGACGTACCTGTACCAGTTAACTATTGTGTAACAAGCCCCCAAACTCAGTGGCTTAAAAAATAGAAACATTTATTATTGCTTATGCATCTGCAAGCCAGCTGGAGAGTTCTGCTGCTGTGGGCCAAGCTTGGCTGAGTTTGGCTGGGCTCCTTCATGCCCCTCTGGTCAGCTGGAGTTTGGGTGGGACAGGTGAGCTGGCTGAGCATGACTTCACTTACATGACTGGCTGTTGACCGGCTGTTGGCTGGGGCTGGAGATAACTGAGTGTGTGCACATGCATACGCGTGCACTGGGTGGGGCAGGAAGAACAGGGATCAGCACCCAGGGAAAGAAGGCGTCACCTGTAACAGGTCTGCGGGGAGGCCACTAAGGACAAACTTGACCTGTTTTACATCTATCCCATAGATCTGAAACCTCCAGAATTAAGAGGATGGACTTCGAACTCAGAAAGGCCTGGATTCAAGCTTAAATTATGGCAAGATCCTAAACTTTCTGAACCTTAGTTTTCTCATCTCTAAAATGGGGATAAGGCTTCCTACCTCTCGGGAGTAAGAATAAATGTGATACGTACATAAGTCACTTCGCAGGGTTCCTGGCACATAGGAGATGCTCAGTAAGTGAAGAAAACATTGGATTCCGAACCTTGGACTCCCACGACTCTAGGCCTCCCCAGGTTCTTCCTCTTCTTCGACATGTGGATATGGCTTCCTTGGTATGATCTTGGGTGCAATGGGACCCACATTCTGGTTGCACCATCATTAGCAGAAGAAGTGGGTCCTGGTTAAGGGGCCTGGTTGGAGCGATACTGGTCCCATCCTTAACCCTTAGGCAGCCCTCTCAGAATGAGATGGAAAGGAGGCAGTAGCTGTCCCTGTTTGGTGAGATTCCAGCCCTAATCCTGGTCTTTCAGGAAACTCTCAGGAAATAGAGATCCGATTTTTCCTGACCATTGTCTCCTGGCTCTGCCTAGAAGAGCAACTCAGACTGTGCTGTCCGGGGTGAGTTTTGGACACAGGTATGCAGGGCGTCTGTTGAAGGTGATGCCTCACGGTGCTGGGCCCTGTGGCCCTCAGATCTACCCCGCCTGTTGGCTTACAGGGAGCCCACAGCAGAGCTCCATTTCTCTGCTTAGGAGTGTGATCTCAAGCAGGCTGACAGCTTTGGTGGGGGGCCAGTTGGAGGTTGGAGGGATTGAGCCAAACAGAAAAAGGACTCATGGACACAAACAATAGTGTGGTGATTGTGGGACGAGGCGGTAGGTGGAGGTGGAAGAAGGTATAAGGGGGGTAAATGGTAATGGCAAAAATACCGCCCCCTCCCCCCAAAAAAAAGTACTCTCAAGGGATATGCAGTGATCCTTGGGGGAGGCCATACTTGGAGTAACAGACACAGGCCATCAGCATAAATGAAGGACTAAAATTCTGCCCCAGAACCACTGGCATCCCTGGGGCACAGCTTGAAAATTACTGCAAAAACCTAGGTTCTCGTCTGCCAGTACTGCTGGAGCAGATCCTGCAGGTAAGGGCCCAGTGCTCACAGAGGGACCTGTCTAATGTCTGTGCAGTGCCACATCCTGACGGTTATAGCCATCTTGGCCCTGTGACCTCAGCCCCTCAGAGTTTCCCTTCCTACAGAGCACTTCTGAGCTGGACCTGAAGCCATTTCACCATAGCTGGAAACAGAAACGAGAACTGTCCATCTGCGGGTCAACCATTTGCCCTAAGGCAGAGACTGACCGACAGGGCGGTGCGCAGCCAGGTGCCAGCACTGCAGCTGAGAATAGCATCCCCCATCTTCCCATCACACACTGCAGCCTGGAACCTTCCACGCTGCCTTCCAGGCTGGCACGAGGCCTGCCACCGAGCTGGCGCAGTGAGAGTTGTGAGCGCACGGCAGATTGGGGGTTATTTTTAAACACCCTTGCTGCGAGGCAGCAGCGACCTTAAAGTAGGTTGTCTCTCTTTTTCTGACATTTCAGTTTTCTCATAAAAGCATTTATTTGTAGAAATAGAGAATGCTAAGCTGCAAAAGCACCCACGTTATGCAAACGGGAGATGTTGGATGTCTCCCATGTTTGAGGGAAACAGGACCAGCTGCGACACACCCTCAGGGCTAAGGGGAACAGCTGGCTGATTGTCCTGAGAATGGCTGACCACTGACTGTCTGCATAAAAACCTGTTTCACCTTTTCACCTCCGACCCAGGAACCCCAGGGGGCCAGGACATTCCTGGAGACAGAGAATCCTGCCCAGGCCTTCCAGGCAGAGGGGCAGGTCTCCTGGGGGGATGGCGCCACCCACCTTTCCCTGTGGTTCCCTTGCTGCTGGTGACTGTCCAAGAAAACCGGTGGCATTTCTCACTTTCCCCTGGCTGGAGGAAGTGCACTTTCGTCGGGGGAGCCATACTAGTCCTGGACAGCTCACATTTGGACAGTTACCATGAGGAAAAATTATCTTCTATTTTATTTAAGAGACTATTAGGTTTGGGCCTATGTTATTGTAGTGGAATCTTTATAGTGACTCATACATTGACACACGTAATCTGGCCTAGAAAAATGTTTAATAGGATAAAATTCTGTGGGGAAAATGGAATGGCAATTCGACTTAAAGAAGAAAAAAGAAATAACATAACATTGCCAACTGTTAAAGCATGTTCACATATTTTTAAAACGATGAGTAACAAGCTGTTTCCCACAATGCCTAACTCAGAGGAAGCATTCTATAAAATCTTACTTATTAATAGAACCACTACTTATGGAAATTTTTTTGACTTGCAGAATTGGAATTAAATATCTTTCTATTGAAAAAAGAAAGAGAGAGAGAAGAGATAAAAAGGAGTCAACTTCCACTTAGCCAAGAAATATGGTGGATGCCTGAAGGTTTGTAAGAATTCTCAGGACCCAGATCTCTGAATAATAATCATAACATAGAAGTATACTAATATATTATACTAATATATTGCCAACATATTAATTAAATAATAGATTTCTATAATATATAAAGTGGAACAATGATATATTAATATAATATTTTATGCTAGTATCATTCTGACAAGTAGTTCTGCAAAAATTTCTTAGGTGCCTTCTATCTATCGACGCAGGGCTTATAGTTTAGGGGAAGAGGGAGACGCATTAGCGAGACGTTCAGTCAAGCACCGGGGAGCCATGGACGCGGGCAGGGCTGAGGGAGGCCTGCGGGCCAGCCAGGGGTGGGGGCAGGGGTCAAATTCATGGAGGAGTCTCCTATGCCAGGGCTCGTTGGAGGTCCTGGGCTTTTGAAAAGGCCAAGAACATGGAGAGTCCTCTAAAACAATGGTTCCCTGTTGGTGTTCTGTTCTGTGCCTGGAACATTCCTGCTGAAGGTCCTGCCCGAAGGCCCAGCCTGGATCTCCCAGGGATGCAGAGCTTGGCTGCGTGCCCAGCACCTTTCCCTCCCAGCTGGTTCGGCACTTGGCCCCCTGCAGCTTCGTTCCCTCTCTCCTTGACTTTCTCTCTCCCATTGGACCATGGACCAGTCTACTCATCACCTCTGTGTCCCCACTGCTAAGGGAGTGCCTGTCACACAGCTGGTCATCAGTATATGTTTCTGGAGTGAATGAGCAAGTGACTAAAGGAAAAGTGTTAAAGAAGGCTGGGCTGCTTTCAAGGAACCTTGCGTTCTTTTAGACAGAATAGAGCAAACATTCAGATCGCTGCTCCTCTGGGTTTCAGACCTACTGCCAAGGGAGCCCTTTATGCTTTCAGAGGCAAAATGTAGAACACGGGAGGTTAAATGATTTGTTAATATGATGGGTACAGCTCTGTTCTGAAATGGAAAATTCACCAATCAGAAAAGCTCACTGGTCTCATTCCACATAGGAAACAGTCAGCAGAGGGACCAAAAAAAAAAAGAGTTCACCTCCAGACAGACTTCAAGGGGGGTACCTGGCATTTATTTCTGAGCCCCACAAGTTCTCGTGCAGCTTGGTTTTGTTTTTCCTACTTCACCGAGAAAGGGGTGACTGTGCCAAGGTGATGTTCATGAACGTCCATGAACTCAGAGCCTCGTTCCTATTCCTCAGAATCCAGATTGGAATAAAAACCCGCACAGACGACTCACGGTGGGAAACGAGTGCTGCTGAGGCTGGACGAAGAAAGCCCTCGGAGCTCGACAAATGAGGGTTTGCTCCCACTGCCATTCTCTCCTCAGCAAGGATCCCTCTCACCTCTTTCCTGCGATCAGACTTTTTCTGAGCCAGATGTCCTGGGCCTGCTTCGTGAGGCCACCAATGTAACAAGGTAATCCACCGAAACGAAAACCCACGTCCGCAAGTAAAAAACAGCGTTTCTTCTTGATTCTGCCGGAATCACAATCAGCCAGGAACTCAAGTATATATAGATGGCCAGTCTCCAAAATAGGAACCGAAGGGCCCTGGAAACGACCCTTTTCTTCCCTGACTGAGGCTGCTTAAATGAAATATAGTTCCAGCCATTTAATTCAGTCGCCTCCTCCTACTGGAGATTTCCTAAGTGTTATACTAGATTAGACAAGGCCAGACGATGAATACAGATGTCAGAGAGGAAATGCTGGTGCTCTTTCTTCTCCATAAAGAAAAAAGAGTAAACCGGCATTTTTCTTTTGCATGTCTCTACAGATGACTGCATGCTTCCCTTCAAGAGATGAAATTCGAATGATTCTCTGAGGATATAAGTTAAACTTGTTAAGATTGGGATGAATAATTTTTTACCCCTAAGAAGACCTGAGTAAATTGAGAAAGGCCGTATAACATCCGTTATTTCTTGCCATTTGGTCTCTTATGATGAAGGACAAAGAAGGATTTAAATATCAATTCTCACCATTTTTCACTTAATTGTCTTGATTTTTCTATTATATACATTGTGCACAAACATTTTTCCTCTGCTTTTTAAATATTTAAACTTATTCCTTCTGTTTAATGGTATGCAGCTTTGAGCAGCAAAAGTTACATAATGGAGGTGCTACAAGGGGAGGCAGCAGAGAGAGCCTAGGAGTTTGAGTCCTGTTTCCTGAGTTCAAGGCCCAGCTCTCAGTCTTCCTAGTCACATGACCGCTCAGGGCTCCTGTTTCTTCCATGCAGAGTGAAGGCGATGCCGCCTTCTTTACAGGTATGACCTGGGGCATAGAAGCAGTATCTGGCTGACAGCGGGGCCAAGTTAATGGCAGCAATCACTTACCTTCGTAGTGACTGGAGTGCTCCTCTCTGTTCCATTGCCCTTCCCACAACTTCAAGATTTCACGCTAAGGATGATGTTAGCTGTTGGGGGCTCTGTGTGAGCTTAAACCCTCCTCCTTGCCTCCAGAGTTTAAGTTAATTGAGAACAAGACACAGACCCCTGTGGAAATTAACATGCAATACTCATTTAATTGCTGGTAGGGGTATATTGGAGAATGCAGTTTGCTCCTGTTGCTGAAGTGGATTCTCCCTCTCTTTGCCCTCTCCCTTGCAGTCCAGACCTGAGGCTTGCACGCAGAGAGGCAAGGTCAGCTTACCCTCGCCCCGCCACGGACATCTGTGGCCTGCCTTCTGTCCCACGGGGCCGGAAGGATTCAGACTCAGACAGCCAAGCCACCAGACCAACAACAAGGAGTAACTCTCAACACAGTACGACTACCGATTTGGGAGGCAGAAAGCAAAGAGCGCCAGGTTTTCACGTTTTGCTCATGAAGAAGAGTGTGGGGAGTAAGAGGGTAACAAACAAACAGAAAGCTTATTCCCTGGTTCTCCCCACTGAGGCAAGGAGCGTTGGAGAAATTCCCACACTATGAACGAGGAGGGCACGCATATAACGGCCAGAGGATGCTTCTCTCTCTATTGGCTATGTGTTTAAGTATCCTTCTCCACTTAGTTTACGATACTGTTCTAAAAGCAATGAACTCTTAAAATTCAGTTCAACAATCTGTACAGGTGGTCCCCAATTTAAGATGGTTCATCTTAGGATTTTTCTCCTTTATGATGGAGCGAGTGATATGCACACAATAGAAACCATACCTCACATTTTGAATTTCAGTCGTTTCCAGGATTAGTGATATAAGGTATGATATTCTCTCATAATGCTTGGTGGCCTCACAAAACAGGCTGGGAGGCTGACACATCAGCCTCCAGTTAGCCAAGCAACCACAAGGGAGAACTGTTGCCAGCATTTTCTGGATGTTGTATTTTGTGTTTGCTCATCCCATCCTGTCTCCTGATTCTGGTGAGAAAAGGAGGAGGGCATTATCCTTGAGGTGAAGTTCAAGATAATTGCCCCACCATAGGCTAATGTAAGCATTCTGAGTGCAATTAAGGTCCTAGGCTGGGCTCGGTTATGATGTTTGGTTGGTTAGGTGTATTAAATGTATTTTTGACTCACCATATTTCCACTGTAGGATGGGTTTATGGGGATGTAACCCCATAGTAAGTCGAGGAGTATCTGTATTGAATATTCACTATATGTAAGGCACTGTGACAAAGTTAGTTCTATTGAATATTTAGTGTATATAAACATAGCAAAGTTGTATGTAAACTCGGAAAAGATGGTATTATGCCAAGGTAACTATTATAGGTCTTCTCAGAACCTTTAATATTCTAACTTGCTCTGTGAGTCTTCAGTTTCATGAAAACAGCATAAACCCCCTGGAGCCCATTCTGCCATCTGGTCCTGTTTAAGCATTCACCGGGTGGCCAGGCCATGGTGCAGCATAGAATACAACACGAGCGCGGCCAAGGTTCAAAGGCAGAGGAGTGCCTGTCGGGGGCGGAAACCAGTGCATGATTTCAGATCGCCGAGTAGAGAGAACATGCACAAGGACTGGGTGGCGCGGTGTTTACTTCCAGCAAGAGGAGAGACAAGAGTGCGGAGGATACAGCCCCTTGCCACGGGCTGGTCTCATACGGCCAGCGGATCCAGTCCACCACTGATGTGGGCGGCGTGATTGCATGAGTCTTCTTTGTCCTGTAGTGGAAGGATGTGGACCCCCCCGCTGTGGTTCTGAAATACGGAAATCTGGGGCGGTACTGAGGGCCACTGATGCATGTGCCTAATAGGACACAGGAGCACACACTGAGCCTGACATGGAGAAGTATTCCCTTGGGAGGGGACAAACGCAGCCTGGGCTTCGAGGGCGCTCTCTTTCAGTAAGAAATGTGCCGGCCGCACAGCCCATTCTCACACAGCCAAGGGGAGGGTCTACACACTACATGTGACTGCCTTTCCCAACAGGTTATAGCTGATATTTTGAACAGGAAAGTTGTTTTTTTTTTAATCTGAGTAATCTGACTCCAGAAAGTGTATAAAAGCAGATGGTTGTTGAGAAGAGTTAAAACTTTGCAAAGAGACCACAAAGGAGAATTACCATCTCTGTTGCTTTCACAGCTTTGCTCTGAGGGCGGCTTTTAGTCACTGAAGATGTGGCAGGGTGACCCTTAAGGAAGCTGAAACTCCAATAGGGATTACATCTTTATGGTCAGAAAACTAAGAATAGATGTCTCTGGAGGGCTGCAGTATGAGGGAAAAAACCCGAAATGGTGAGGGCCAGAAAGAGAGTGTCTCCGAATTCTGTACATAAACCCTCCCGAGTCTCGGCGTTACCCGTGAGTGACACACATGCGCAAGACAGACCCAAACCAGTACTTAAAGTCTTCAAGAACTAAACTGGGACATGAACCACTGCCCACAGAAGGCGAGATAGAATTAAATAAAAATGTTAACATCCTCCACAGTATTATATTAGGACTCAGGGTGGATACAGCATAACATTCACAATGTTCAGGATTCAATAAAAAATTTCCCAGTATACAAAGAACCAGGAAAATGTGACCAATTCTCAAAGGGAAAAACAACCAATACAAAGATGACTCAGGGGTTGCGATTATCACACAAAGACTTAAAGTAGAATTAAAACTATTCTGCCTGAGGTATATAAAATAAACTTGAAATAGAAGTGAAAATGTAGGCATTCTCATCAGTGAAATAGAAACTATAAAAATAAATCAAGCGGAAAAAATTTTTAAATAATATATGAAATGAAATTCACTCAGTGGGATCCACAGCAGAACTGAGATGGGGGAAGAAGAGTCCATGAAACCTTGCCCAGCATGAACACTGAAAAGAAATGAACACTCAAGATTCTGGGGACAGCATCAAAAGTACTAACATGTATTTCACTGAAGTCCAAGAATCAGAGGAAGGATTGATTGAAACACAAAAATACTTAAATAAATTATGGCCATAAATATCCCAAATTTGGTCCAAGACATACATTCGCAGATTTAAGAAGATCCATTGAACCCTGAACAGGACAAGTTGTCTTAAAATGCCCAGACATATCATAATCAAATTGCTAAAAAGCAAAAATAAAGAAAAGATCTTGAAGGCAGTTAGAGAAAAATGACATACTATGTACAGGGAATAATTCAAATAACCATGGATCTGTCTTCAAAAACCATGGAAACTAATGGAATAACATCTTCAAGGTACTTGGAAAAAAAGAACTGTCAATTCAGAATTCTGAATCCAGCAAAATAAAAAAGATATTTTCAAATGAAGAAAAGCTAAGAAAATTCCTCAGCAGCAGACCTGCTCTAACACATAAAAGTAAGTTCTCTGACTGTTCCAGAAATGGTACCAGAGAGAAACTTGAGTTTTGTAATAAAGGAAGAGCAACAAAAATGGCAAATAACTAAGCAAATGTAAAAGACCATTTTCCCCTCTTGAGTTCTTTAATATATGTGTGACTGCTGAAAGCAAAAATTATAAGCCGTGTTTGTAGTTTACAGTGTATGCAGGTGTAATACATATGACAACATGACATAAAGATCAGGGCAGGAAAATTAAAACTCGTGTGGTTTCTCACTTGTTTTAATATTAACTATAAGTAGACTTTGAAAGGCAGATAGCTACATTTTAATACCTAGAGCAACCAGTGAAGAACAAAATGTAGCCAAAAAGATCAAACAAATAAATTAAAATAGAATGTTTAACAATATTTAAATAATCCAAAAGAGGCAGGAAACAATGAAGAGGGGAGCCAAAGAGAGGGAGAGAAAGAGGAGAACAAATGCTAAAACAGTAGCCCTAAATCTAATCATATTAATGATTATAATAAAAATTAATGGTCCAAACTCTCCAGTTAAAAAATATATCTTAACAGAGTAGGTTAAAAAGCAAGACTCTACCATATTCTGCCTATAAGACACACACTTTAAATATAAAGGCACAACTAGGTTGAAAATAAAAGATATACCATGCGAACAGTAGGCATTAGAAGGCAAGAATGGCTGTTTTTAGTATCAAGTAAAATACACTTCACAACAAAGAATATTACTAGAGATAAATATGGGCATTCAATAATGACAAAGGGGAACTTTTATCAGGAAGGCATAACAATTTGAGTGTGTACATAACTAATAACAGAGACTTAAGGTACATGAAACAAAATGGACAAAATTAGAGACAGAAATTCTAAAATTATCTAAGCAATTGATAGAACAACTGTACAAAAATTCAATAACAACATAGAATATCTGAACAATATTACTGACTCCCTCAATCTTATTAACGCGTTTAGTATAAATCACCTGACAACTGCAGAATAAACATTTTCTCTTTTTTTAGTAGATTTTATTGACTATGCTATTATAGTTGTCCCATTTTTTTCTCCCCTTTATTCCCCTATTCCCACCATCATCCCCCCCGCCAAACTTAGTTCATTTCCATGGGTTGTACATATAAGTTCTTTGTCTTCTCCATTTCCTATACTGTTCTTAACCTCTCCCTATCTTTTTTGTACCTACCATTTATGCTTTTTATTCCCTGTACCTTTTCTTCCTTTCTCCTCCCTTTCCCTCCCTGATGATAACCCTCCATGTGATCTCCATTTCTGTGATTCTGTTCCTGTTCTAGTTGTTTACTTAATTTGTTTTTGTTTTTAGGTTCAGTTGTTGATAGTTATGAGTTTGTTGTCACTTTACTGCTCATAGTTTTGATCTTCTTTTTCTTAGTTAAGTTCCTTCATCATTTCATATAAAAAGAGCTTGGTAATGAGGAACTCCTTTTACTTTATCTTATCTGGGAAGCACTTTATCTGCCCTTCCAGTCTAAATGATAATTTGTTAGATAGAGTAATCTTGGATGTAGGTCCTTGCCTTTCATGACTTTGAATACTTCTTTCCAGACCCTTCTTGCCTGCAAGGTTTCTTTTGAGAAATCAGCTGATGGTCTTATGGGAACTCCTTTGTAGGTAACTGTCTCCATTTCTCTTGCTGCTTTTAAGATTCTCTCCTTATCTTTAATCTTGGGTAATATAATTATGATGTGCCTTGGTGTATGCTTCCTTGGGTCCGATTTCTTTGGGACTCTTTGAGCTTCCTGGACTTCCTGGAAGTCTATCTCCTTTGCCAGATTGGGGAAGTTCTCCTTCACTATTTTTTCAAATAAATTTTCAATGTCTTGCTTTTCCTCTTCTCCTTCTGGCACCCCTATAATTGGGATGTTGGAATGTTTAAAGTTGTCCCAGAGGTTCCTCAGCCTCTCCTCATTTTTTTGAATTCTTGTTTCTTCATCGTGTTCTGGTTGAATGTTTATTTCTTCCTTCTGCTCCAAATTGTTGATTTGAGTCCTGGTTTCCTTCCCTTCACTGTTGGTTTCCTGTATATTTTGCCTTATTTCACTTTGCATAGCCTTCACTTTTTCCTCTGTTTTGTGGCCATACTCAACCCTTTCTGTGAGCATCCTGATTACCAGTGTTTTGAACTCTGCCTCTGATAGGCTGGCTATCTCTTCAATGCTTAGTTGTATTTTTTCTGGAACTTTGATCTGTTCTTTCATTTGGGCCATATTTCTTTGTCTCAGCTCTCCTGTTACGTTGTAAGGGGCAGAGCCCTAGCTATTCACCAGGGCAGGGCAACCAACTTTGCTGCTTGTGGCACTGTTTGTGGGGGAGGGGTCAGAGAGGGAACAATGCCACTTGCTTGGCTCTCTGCCAGCTTTCAGTCAATTAGCCTGCTGCCCACAAGTAAATTGGGCCCTTCTGGTGCTGATTTCTGGATGCGAGGGCTTGTATATGTTCTAGGATCCTGTATGCCTCTCCAAGAAAGTCTCCTGTGAGGCTAGGAGTTTCTCTCACTGCCACAACCTCCGCAGGTTTTTTACAACTAGAGGTTTTGAGGCTTTCTTTTCCCACACTGGAACCCTGGGTTGCATGGTCTGTCTTGCTCCCCAGTTGTCCCTCACAGTTTATCCTCACATAAATGTGGGACCACCGGTCCTCCAGCTGCCACTCTGCCACATCCTCTCCACCTTAGCTGCCCCTTCTACCAGTCTGGATGAATGTTTCTTCTTTAACGCCTTAGTCATTGGTCTTCCATACAGTTTGATCTTCTGGCAGTTATGGTTGTTTTTGTTTTAAATTTGTTGTTGCCCTTCTCTCATTTGAGCAAGGAGGCAATATGTACCTACCTATGCCTCCATCTTGGTCAGAAGTCCCTATACATTCTTTTCAAATACACATAGTATATTCACCCTAAAGCAAGTTCCAATAGAGTTAAAAGAAAATTGAAATCACAGTGTATTTTTTCTCTGATTAAATTGGAAGCTCCTAATATCTAGAAATTAAACAACATACTTCCAGATAATTCAGAGGTCAAATGGCACCATGAGTCTCCTAGAGGATGCCTCAAATATGCAGTGTATGCAGTGTTTGCCTTCTGTAAGTGAACATGAGGCATAGGGGGGGTTTGTTTGTTTGTTTGTTTGTTTGTTTTTGTGGAGCACTTCTTAAGGCTGTGCCCCATGGAGCCCATTCTGGAAAATGCCTAGAATTTGCCCCTGAAACCTGATGTCTTTTCTTCTAAGGAGAGAGTAATATTTTCATCTGTATGCATGAGGAACATTCTACCCATCACAAACATTTCATAAATTCATACTGATGGGGACACTTTCCCCAGCATATCATCCTTGTCCATTTAACATTGCTTACTTTTTTGTTGTTGTTTTTCCTGGGGTGAGATTCTTCTACACAGGCATAGTTGACTCGTATCCCAGAAATAACAATTCATCGAGTAATTGACAAACAAAGGCTGCAGTTGGACCAACAGGCACAGCGTGACCTGGTCTTTCTGATGGACTGCCATCCACTCAATTACAAAGCAGAGTCCCACTGGGGAGGGTGGTGTTCCTCCTGTGGTCCCAGGCAAGAAAGATTGTGTTTCAGAAATATAAAGGGAACATTACTTTCTCCTTTTATGTTTTCTTTAAAAAAAAATTTCTTTGCACTGCCAACCCAGGAGAGAGCAGCTTGTTCTTGTTCAAGGGTAATAATAGATATCCATCAGGACTTAATGAGGAAATAAAATTAAAATTGGAAATGGTTTGGTGGAGGAAAGCTGTGGAAGAGGACGGGGTGGGGCCTGGAGTGCTGACAGGGGTCTGGATTGGAAGGGGCTTGGGAGGAAGGCCAAAATTCTCTGGCTGGAGCTGCAGCCCCTAAAGATCCTCCCCACACCGCAGCGTCCCTTCCTACTTTTCCTAAGTGCATCCCCAAAAGCCTAGCAGTGACTCTGCCCTTGACTCAAGTGCACCTCCCGTCCACAGCCCCTTCGGAGGAAGGTCTTCTTACATCAGCACCCCCCTTTACACAAACCTGATGCCCTTCTATCTCCTGGTTTGAATGTATCCCCTGGGCACCTGAGGTTAAGGCTCTGCTTTATTCTTTGGAATCTTTCATTTTAATCTTAAAAATGTACACTAATTTTGCATTCATCTACACAGTAAAGCTCTGGTAAGCTTAACAAAAATCTGCCATCCTGCCCAGTCCAGTCTTGAAGCACATGATGCTTTGTGTGTGGTATTGGCCTCATGGATTTGGTTGCCCAGCACAGAGAACCATGGTCCTGGGGCGCGCAGACCCCAGTGGAAATGCACAAACCTAGGAGAAAAGCTTGCTCTCCATAGAGAGGGTCTGTGCTAAAGAATGGAGCAGGACTGAGCATAGGCTCCTCCAGAGCTGAGGAGACTCACTGCTGACCCCAGGATGAGGCCAGGCAGGGTTTCCGGCAACAGGTTCAGCTGCTAAGGGGATAAATGAAGGAGAGGATAGGAGGGAGCCCAGAGACCCCAGAAGCCCATCTGAGACTTGCTGTGAACAAGGTGACTTGAGGATGGAAGTAGAGAAAGGTATTTCACCTGATGGGCTGGACATCTTTATGTGGCAGATGGGGTGACTAGTTTTCCTTCTGGAAATCGATGGTTCAAGCACACCTTCTCCAACAGGGCAGGGCAAACCTGAGGTGGCCAGCCCCAAGGTTGTGATAAGCTTCAGTTAGAAGCACATTTTCCCTGTTTTGAGTAGCTCTCTTCTTTTCTGACAAAATGATGTCATCTGGTTTTGAACTGAATCCAATCTTCAGTGGTCTGCTTTTCTCCTTTAAGCAAGTTGCTCTCAATTCCCTCCAGATGGATAACTTATTCCAGTGCCTTGGACGGCCATGCTTTTAATTGCCAGTTTCTCCCCCCTTTAAAGATTATGTGCTTAATGATCCACTCCCTAGTTGGTGCTGGGTCATGGATTTCAGAGAAAGGCTGGAGATGAGGTCCGCTTCCCTAATTATGACAACCCATCCGCAGAGCAGCAGATACAGTGAAATAAGCCAGTCCCTGGAAGCCCATTGTCATTTATCTTTATTGCACAAAAACAGTTCATGGAGAGCAGCTCCTGTGTTCATGTGTCATCAGGTTTTTGCAGCTGTGCCCATAGACAAAATCACTTATGTTCACCTTTTCAGATGGAGGAGTAAAGCGAGATGATATATAAAGAATTATGTCCATGTGGTAGAATCTGTTCGAGATGTATTTGCAGTCATCCATTTTCGGCAGGCTGTCTGCTACCCTGGGAACACTCTCCGTCATTCATTCACTTATTCAGTCCCTCGTAATATGAGGTCCCCAAATAGATTCCATCTTTGTGCCCTGACTCTCGTGTGTTTTCACCAAGAAGGTCCAGAGAACCTTCTCTGTGCACTAGAGAGCTATTAATGGGAAGAAAGGCCTGTTGACAAACTCTGCCTGGAGAAAAAGCAGGAAGGGATTTCTGGGCTCTGAAACAAAGAGAGATTTAAATCTCAGTTTTAGTCACAGGACACCAGTAGCTGATTAGTGAGGCCAGAATCTATGGGGAGGAACTAATAAAAATTATTGAAAAGCACTGAGAGATTTTATGTAGTTATAGAACAAGAAAATAATTATCCAAGTCAGTGGATTTTTTTTTAATTTCTAAGAAATACAGAAAATTTATATTCCATTGATTCTCAGAACTCAAGAACGAAATAAAGAAATCAGTTTTCCTTACAGCTTAAAATGCAAAGCAGTATGTTTGGCAAAGGGAGCAGCAGGGATTGTTTTTTTGTTTGTTTGTTTGTTTTGTTTTGTTTTGGGGGTTTTTTGTTTTTTGTTTTTTGAGTTTTGGGGTTTTTTTTCCCTGTTCTGGGACTAAATGCCACCGTCTTCAGGCTAAATCGTTGATTTTTGCTACAGGAGTCTCTGTCCATGGTCCTGATCCAGTCAAGAAGGTTCTGAGCTGTCCTTGAGATTCTGGGCAGGCACAAGCTGGGCCTGTCACTCCTGTACATTTGGACAAGTCACTTAACATCTATCCCATGGTCTCACATGGGTAAAGAAAGCAGGGAACCTCCGTGACCACAGTGACTGCGACCGCATTCAGTTACTACTTCTTCCACTCTGGGGCGTTTTTTTCTGAGTGTGGAGGGTTTTCTACCTGACAGTTTAACTCCTTTTCCTTTTTACATGTGATGCTTTTATATGATTGAACAGGACCATTTTTGGTGATTTAAAAAAAATATATTTCCTAGCCCCAACCAGTATTGCTCAGTTGATTGGGCATCATCTCAAAAAGCGAAAGGTCACCAGTTCATTTCCTGGCCAGGGCACATGCCTGGGTTGTGGGTTCAGTCCCTGGTTGGGGCATGAGCAAGAGGCAACCAATCGATGTTCCTCTCTCGCACTGATGTTTCTCTCCCTCTCTCCCCTCTTTCTAAAAATAAATAAATAAAATATTTTATAAAAAATAAAAAATAAATGTTTTCTAAAGACAGTAAGAGTTGAAGGGTGAGTCAGAAAGAATGGGGAGACTTCTGACCTTAGATAGTGGATATTTTCTGGGTTTGTATTTTGGTCCCACCACTTCTTGGCTATGTGACTTTGGGCAAGATATCTAACTGGTTGGGATTGTTTTCTCTTTTTCTATAATGGTGGTTCTAATGGTACGTGCATCATAGGGCTTAATGAGAATTAAATAAAGTGATGCATAGAAATCACTCAGCACAGTGCTTGACTTATGGTAAGCTCTCTGGAAATATGCACTATTACTATGTATATCTATGGCCACTGTGATCAATACAGATTTGTGGAATGAGTGGATTCATTGTAGTAGATAAAAAAAAAACAAAATGGAGGAAGTGAACGACTGAGCCACTTCCCCAAATCTCTGTACCTCAACAATGTGAATTTTCAGGACAGTCAACAAGTGCGTATTGATCTGGACTCAAGTGACCACTCGCACCCTGTCTGCTGCAGTATTCCTCTGCCCACTCTGTTCCAACCTCCCCAGATGCCAGGCTGTTTTCTAAATGTTCCCTGGCACCTCATGCTTTGCAGTATTAGCCTAGAGCACTGTCCTTCCCTTGTTCACTGACTGCAATCTTAATTCTTCCAGGCTCTATTCAAATACCACCTCATCTGAGAGTATTTTACAAATCATCCCGAGGCAAATCTTTTTTAAAAATAGGTGAGCAGAATTTTATTTTTGTAGTTGTGGATATTCATTTGTTTCACCAGCTTTACATTTGCTGTTGACTCCCTGTCCCTAAAGTCCTGCGGGCCCAGGTCTGGGGGGCCAGGAGTGCTCTCCTCCACACCAGGTGAGGCACTGCAACCTTTTCCCAGGCTGCGGTTACCTGCTATAGGAATGCCAACTACTGGTGACGTAGATGGTTATCTGTTTTCTCGAGTGCCGAGTGAAGGGGTTGGACTAGTCATTCGAGACTCCTCCAGCTTTAAACCCCTCTCATTCTTTAGGCTAGATGAACCTCACAGAGTAGGGGTGGACATGCATCACAATTCCAGCCCAGATCTCTAGCTCTCAAAGATACCACAATAGACAACAAAAATTCCTGCTTCCCTAGCCAATACACACACACACACACACACACACACATGTTCAACTCATCTCCCAAGCAGATTCTTGATTGTCCCCTAAGACTTCTTGATCTTGGGCTCGCACAACAATGTTGCAGGTTTATAAAGATGGTTTAGGATCTCTGGATATTACCTCAGTTTCTGAGTTCAGTGTGATCCTCAGTGTGACTGTGGGATTGAAACAAAGCAATTCATCAGAGGCTGCAAAAGACAACAGGTAGGTGACATGACAGACACATGAGCTCTGTGTTATCCATACGGGGGCTGTGTTTAGATGCAGTGGGTTATCGCAGTCACCCTTTGTTTAAGGAGAAATGTGCTCCATTCACTGGCATCATCCCCCACCTCCACTCTCCATAAACAGCTTACAGGGGAATATTCAGGCATTAACATCCTTTTGCAGAGGTAAGGAACATAGTTAAGTTCTTTTTCACCCTGCAATTCTTCATCAGATAAAATACCATTTCGTATACTCTGATAGTGGTTGTGATTGTTCAGGGCACTGAGGGGGAGACTGATGACTGAGCTACAGACTGAAATTCCACGTCACCATATGCAGAGGTTCCATTATTCTAGGACCAAGTGCTATTTTCCGGCTTTTTACTTGGCATTCTATAGCCATCGCCTCAGACTAATTATAATTCACCCGACAATCTAATTCTAACGGTCTAATTTTATCATTCTGTAATTAAGCTTCTTCTGGCAGCATGCTATTTCACCATAAAAGGAAAATATTCCCTTTCCCATTTTCAAAACTGGTTGAGCAAGACAAGGGAAGGCAGTCGTACCCACTTAACTCTACAGTATTTTGAGCAATGATTTTTCTTATTGACCTAAAGAACTGATTGATTAGTCCAAGAAAAAGGTTTTCAGATAAAAATGTTTGAGCTTTTTTTTTTTTTCTAGAAAGACAGCAGTAAATCAGCAAGTATTGATCAAACACTTTACTCATGGCTTTGCAGTTCAAGACCTGAGAGGAGGATGAACAAAGTTCAGTAGCATGTCCCACAGCTGATAATATTATGTATCTGAGAGGCAGAGGCTGTTCGTCGCTTGTACAGTGTCCAATATGCTCTGCATTGTGGGAGGAAGGTACCTAGCTGAAGAACTAAATTTCCCAGGCTCCCTTGCAAAGGGGATGGTCAAGTGACAAAAACTGGCCATAAGCAGGATCATCAGGTAGGGATTCTGCAAAAGATTCTCTAAATCCAACTGGACTTGAAAAGAGTAAAGACGCCAGGGGTCACAGAAAGCGACGCTGTGGCAGGGTTCCTCCAGTCCCATGAGAAAACTAGCTGTCCTTTAGCGATCGAATAACTGCATTGGGAGAGGTTTTTCTGTCTTTTGTCATCAGGTGTCTGGTGGGCGGTGACAAGCACTGGATGGGGAGGGATGGAGAGGACATCCTTTGGACCGAATCCATTAAGCATTTATTTGTGGAACTCAAATCATTGTATCATCAGCTTATCTTTGTACAAAGGATGAAGCTAGAGTAGATTTTAGTGGTTCAGGGAGGAACTTTCTATTTTTCGTTCTGATTGTCTCATGGGTGGTCAACTCAAACACGCGCAATATTGGGTAGTTTGCTGTACTGGAGGTAGTTTTATGAAAGCCAGTTAGTAGGGGGAAAAAAAGAATATCTTACATCAATGTGGTGCTCCATGGCTTTGCCTCAAAAATTCGGGCAAAAAGGGTGCCTTATACACGGCAAAAGACAGCATTCAACACAGTTCCAGGGCTTGGACTCAGGTGACTTTTTATTTCTGGTCTATTTGCTTTCACCCCTGTTATCAGCTGAATTCTGTCCCTTCCAAAATTTAAATACCTCAGAAAGTGACTGTATTTGGAGATAAGGTCTCTAGAGCAGTAGCTGAGTAAATATGAGTTCAAATGGGTGGGTCCTAATCCGATCTGACTGGTGTCCTTTTTAGAGGAAGAAATTCAGACAGACGCACGCTGAGGAAAGGCCATGCAATGACCCCAGGGAGAAGACTGCCATCCAGGAGCCAAGCAGAGGGGCCTCGGGAGAAACCAGACGCGGTAACATCCTGGCCTCGGGCCCCTGGCCTCCAGGACTGTGAGAAACATCTGCAGTTTGAGCCCCTGTCTGTGGCGATTCGCTATGGCAGCCCTAGCTGACTAATACAGGCCCTTTAAAACTTCTTGTCTTTATTAAATTAATGAAAAGCGATAGTTCTAATCTTTAAAAAACAACAGATTCCATAGGCATCTTGGACAAGGACATAGGCTACTTTACTCAAAATTAAGGGATTTATATTTAATCACTTCTAACTTCACATCTTTAGAAGCTCTTTTATCGTGATCCTTTTTTGAATCTGACCCCCGAAGAGTAGCATCTTCTCATTGCCTATTTGGTCTTATACTTTTATCACTACAAATCCTACTCCTGACCTCGTTTTCGATCATAACGGCTCATGAGGTAAGTGGGTTACTCCCACCCTACAGGTGAGGAACCTGGGAGCAGGGAGCTCGCAGGACTCATCCTGTCTCGTCCGTCTGAGAGGGGCTCTGGCAGCACATTCCGGGGTCACAGCTGGGTCCCCAGGCAGCCCTCTGAGCGTGAGAAGCAGACGGCAAAGATCCCAGGTCTTGAGCACACAGCACAGGCAGGCTTGGTGCCTGGCACAGAACATTGCCAATAAATACTGATTAAGTGACTGACTTAAATTTTGACTACATTTGTGGATTATTCTAACCACCAGATTTTTGTTCAGATAAAAAGGCACACTTCCAGTGTTTCCTCCAGCTTAGTGTAGTGTTAAGAGAATTAAACTGGGAATTGGAACTCGGTTTGAATTCTGGCTTTGTAACAGGCCCGTGTGGGGCCATGAACAAGCCCCACTGGTCCTAGGTTTTTTAATTCCTCTGGTCTTAGGTTTTTCTTTCTTTCTTTTTTTTTTTAATTTTAATCAGTGAAATGAGGGTCTTGGATCAGGTAATTTTTAAGAATTTCTTCCAGCTCCATAGTGCCATCATTCTAAGAATTTTGATAGCAAATGCTCGTGGGTTCCTAGCTTCCCTTGCTTCTGCTTCTTCCCACTTTTCCTACATATCAAGTGAGTCTTACCTTCTCTTGACAGTCAGTCATCTTTCAGTTATCCATGGGGAAAAGGAGACTTGGTGTTGAAGACAGTTTTGCCAGCCTGAGGCCAAGGTCCCACGTCCTAATGGCAGGATGGAAGCTGGGGGCTTCGGTGTGGCCCGGTGCAGTGGTAGAGGGGCCTGGCCAGCCCTCAGCAGGCCCCTGCCTCCTGCGAAGGCCCCCAGCCCCTCTCCTCAGTGTCCCCCGAGCTGAGCCTTGGGCATTTAGCCAGCGTGCAACCAAAGTCTTGAAGCCAAATAGATGAACACCGGGCAGGCCCCGCCAGCACCGTCCTTGGCTGCACTCGCACACCTGGGTCTTGCTGTTGCTCCCCTTTCTGCATCTGTGTCCCTGCTGCTGGCCTGGCAGTGTCCTCGAGGGCAGGGCCCGTGGCTCATTGAGTGCCACGGAATGAGGGTGCCGCCAGAAAATGCCAACACGCTCCAAGGGAGAGTGCCGGCCTTGGCCGCCTGGAGCTGGTCTACATTAGATCCTCACTGCTCACATCCTATCTTACTTTCAAAAGGGGAAGTAAATAGAATTTCGTTCCCCTGTCCTTTCCCAGGTGGCTGAGGTTATGTGACCCTGAAGAAAGTCTGCACTGGACCAGTCCAGATGGCCTTCCCACTTCCTAAAGGGGGACAAAATACAAAAAGCAATAGGACTGAAAGAACTGGCCTCTGTCCAGAGGCGATGGGAGACCACTGCGGCGGGGAGGCAAGTTCAGCCCCCCTTTCCAGCCCCCCACGGGTTCTGTTTGAAGCCACTGATCTGGAGGGAGGTTCCGAGCTGTCTGTTCTGATGGAAGAGCCCTTTGAAGTAGCTGGTGCCCAGATTGTGTCTTCACAGGGGTCAAGGTTTAGTATGTTGACTGGTTTGTCTGTTTTATCAACTAGCCAGATTTTTAAAAACCATACAACTTGTTGTTTCACTAATCATACAAATCAATGCATTTCTCTGGCTACAGAAGTGGTCTTGGCTAGGACCTGCCAGTCTGAAAGGGTTTGTCTCTTCTTCACTCCTTGTCCCTTTAAGCCACCCCAAGCTTAAATATCAACATAGCCTCAGGGAGAGAGAGAGAGAGAGAGAGAGAGAGAGAGAGAGAGAGAGAGAGAGAGTGTGTGGCTGCTGCCTCTGTTCCAGGCAAACTAACCACCCCCCCACCCCTTCACCCCCTACCCCCTGCTAGCCTGCAGACCAGTCCTTGGGGTCAGCAGAGGCTTCGGGAGAGCTGGCTTGTGCAGGGAGAGGAGGGAGCAAGAGCTTAGGCCAGAGGGAGCGTGAGGGCAGTGTGTATGGAGCGTGTTACAGCGCGAGCTATGTGAGCTACAGCATTCACGCTCAAGGAGGCTGGGGAGAATTTCCAGACCCCTGCCTGGAGGTGGGAAGCGAAGGACACCAAGAATGTCCAGCCTCCTAGGCTGCAGCTGGATCTCCCCCTTCTTTTGAACAGCACTTTTCCAGAAGCTGGTCCCACTGCCCCCTGTATGACACCTGCCCTCAGACAGGCTTCCTGGACACAATCCAACCCTGCACCCACCCCACCCCCACCTCCTCCCTGGTCTTTGAAGCCCTGTGCTATCTACTCCCTCCAGCACAGGGTCTCACCCAGGGTCTGACTGCTGTTTAGCTGTGTCCAATATGGGCTGGATTTGTGACTGTGCGCCCTTCCCCAGGATGTACCTCCTTCCTGTGCCCTCCCTGGACCAGTTCAGCCTCATGTCGCCATTCCCAGCAGACCCTCAGGCTTGAGGTCAAGGAGAGCATTTCATCAGAGGGAAGGGACGGGCCCGTGTAGGTCACCAAGTCCCCTGAAACCCCAGCAGCAGGCGAGTCACAGCACCCTGCACACATTTATCAAATAAGGGGGTGTCACTCACATTCAGAGGCTGCTTCTGGAGATTGTGAGCTGAATACTCAACTGGATTGTGGTCGGTGTGACTCAGAAAATCATGTCAGTCCTCAAATACCTGGGACGGCTTTTTCACTGTATAGTTAATGATTCTACCCACTGCTAGAGAGCAATTCCCAAGCACTGTCCCTTCATGTGCTTCCTCCACTCAGAAACCTTAATGGCTCCTCTCTGAACATCACCCTTTTTAGCCAGGTAGCCAAGACCCTTCACAAGCCTGCCTCTCTCTTCCTCTCTAGTACCGTGCGACACACCCCTCCCTTCCAGCAGACTCATCTCTAGCTGTCGCTGAGCTCCAGTGCTCATTTCTACCTCTGTGCTTCGGTATAAGCCAACTCCTACCCACTGGTTGCTTTGTCCTTGGGTCCTCCTTGAGCATTCTAGCTCACAGCAACTCTGTCCATCCAGGGACACCTGGGAATGACAACCTCTGCTGTTCACGGGACACTGCTGTTTTGTGATATCATGTGTATTGTCACCAGAGATGATCTGACTTCACATATAGAACTTCTGCCTGTGCTAACTAGACCGCAAGCCCACGCACTCTATTGCCCGGTGTCCTCCATGGGCCTCCAGTAGTCACACAGCAGCTGTTTCTGAAAAGTTGGTTGAACAGGGGACTGAAAGGTTGAGGCTTCTTTCCCAGGGGGTTGTCCTTCCCTCCCTGGACAGGCTGACACAATCCTCCAAAGGCTGCTAGAAGGGAGAGGTGGACAGACCCCCTCTGCCTGAATAGCTGGGGAGCAGCTGAGGGCAGCGGGGGCCTGAAGGAGGAGGAGACAGCTCACTGGCGAGCTAGAGCTGTCCCCACTATCACGCTCCATGAGAGCAGCCTCCCGTGGGTGCCAGAGCAGGATGCACACATTGGGGACATGCTTGGGTACCTGAGAAAAAGACTGTTGCTCCTAAGAAAGGGCTCTGGAGCCAAACCAGTTGGCATGTGCAGCTGCTGGGGCTCTTCTCCATAAAAATTAGTGAAGCACATTTTAGGGTCTCTTGTTAAATGCAGATTTATCCCTCAGTTCTGAAAACATGATCTCTTGCTTCTGTATCAAAACCAGGTATGCTGGCTGCATGTCTGTGGACAGCACGTTTTCCAGGAAACAGGCTGTAAATCCCCACAACAAATGTCTCTGACTGGCATTTCCTCATCAAATGTGTATCATTGTTACACAGCAACATTGATTTTCCCTTAGACTTGGGTGTGTAAGTGACTATCATGTAGGAAAAGGACACATGATGTGTCCTGATACACATTGTCACCACCACTAATGTGTTCACTGTTGGTTATTGAAAATTGAGAGGGCCTGGCTCAGTCCTAGAATTTCTCTAGCTCTTCGTAGGATTTTTCCTCTGAGATTGTAACCAAGAGCTAGTTGTCCTCCAGTATCCAATCTTCCCCTTTTACTTAGTAATAGAATCCTTCATTTTTAGCTGGACACAAAACTTCTTGGCACAGATATCACATTCCCAGCCCCCCTTGGAGTTAGGGGTGCTCACATGACTAAATTCTTGCTGATTAAATGTAAATGGAAGTGCCCTTGAAGTAAGAAAGTGTGCCCATCTTCTTCCCTTTTCTTTCATCATCCTGCATGTTGGAGTGCCAGCATGATATCTGGAGCTGCAGCAGCCATTTTGGACCATGAGCCAATATGCAGAGGAAGGGGGTGCGTGGCTGGAAAGAAAATGTCTGGGTCCCCAGTTATGGGGAGTTGACATAGCAACCCTAGATTTCATTTACATGAGACAAGCTTCTAATTGTTGAAGCCATTGTTATCTTGGTTGCCAGTACAACCAACCACAGTCCTAATCGTGTGCTTGTCTTAGGTCTGTTTCCACCCAGATCTCATGCACTGGCAAAAGAGCGGAGAGCGAGAGGAGAGAGAGAGAGGTGGATAGTTTTCTGCCTTGCCTCCCCCGTGCCTCAGTGCCTCGATGTGGCCATCTACTCCTTTCTTTCCGGTTCCTGTCAGGGGCTGCACGGCCTCCCTCCCTCCCCTCCTCTCTCTTCCCCTCAGACCTCACATAGGAATCACTTCTCAATACTGCTAATCTCTGGGACACTCAGTAACCTTTCTGGGGGTTCCCTAATTGTGCCCACACCTCTGTAAATAGTCCTTTTATTAATTTCCCTTTAGTTATGTATTTCAGCAAAGTTCTATTTCCTTCTAGGATCTGGGCTGTTAGAACAAGTGAGGCAGGGACCAATGGGAGAATTGCTAACTTACTCATCAGCACCTTGATGACCAGTCAATAAGCGAGCCTTTAACAAGTTTACTTCACACAGACTCTTTCTTATCTGTGCCCCATGAGAACTGCAATCTGGAAGGGTCATCCTAGTATGACAGTGGACTATTCTATGAACTACGTAAGCCACTCCACTGGGTTTACTTGCTATAAAATATTGTTTTGTTCTCAAGGAGCTTTTAGTCCCCACAGGCACTGCAAGGAACAGAGATGTTGACTGTCACCTGAGGAGGAGAGTGAGACTATTGTCATCGCTGGGGTTGAACTGCGGTGATGTGCTGGGCTGTAGTGTGCAACACGGCAAGGACCTTTGAAACCAAGCAGAGACAACTGACTTTAATTGGGAGCAATGGAAGCTGGTGACTGTAAGGCGACATGATAAAAAGTGTTGTTTACCAAAACTTCTTTGGCAAAAGCCAGTTGGTTTATTCTCCCTACCTTCTGCTTGGCCACTATTTCTTTCAGATGTCATAGCTGCTGCTTGAATTAACTGTATAAATCTAGATCAGCTAATGCCCCCTGTAAGCCCCTCAATGCGAAAATGAATGGGTCGGCCCTCCTTTAGAATGGCTTAAAATGTGTTTTGCCAACCAGGTCCAGATAATCTCTCTAGCGTCATCTCCAGCCACTTCCATCTACCTGCCACTTGCTACAAACCCCACAACTGGCCACTATCTCCTAAACATCACACAAGTGCGAGCTTCTGAGCCTTCTCACGTGCTGTTCCCTCCAACCCAACACTGTCCAGTAGAACTCTGTGCAGTGATGGGAATCTTCTCCATCTATCCCGCCCAATATAGCAGCCACTAGACATATATGGGTATTACCCACTTGAAATGTAGCCAGAGTCATTGAAGAACTGAATTTCTAAAGTTACTTAATTTCAATTAATGAGATTTAACTTAAATTTCAATCGTCACATGTGGCTAGTGGTTATTATATTGGACAGCGCAGCTCAAGTCAAAATGTCCTCTGTTATTCTTTCCTCCCCTCATCACCTCTGTGGATCTAGAAGACTCCCATGTATTGTGAAAGACAAATTTAAATGTTATGACCTCGCTATAGCTTTCTGTCCCCTCGTCCTCACCCCATGAGACTTAATTACTCCCTCAGCTGTATTTCCCTAGCACTTTACGCAAGCCTCTATCTATCACACAGCATAAAGTCTCTCTTCCTTCCTTCAGGGCAGTTTATTATTCTAACAATTTAGCTGTACAGTATTAATTGCATTTCTCCAGCTGAGCTGCCTCTAGGCCTTTGCATGTGCTGTCGCCTCTGCCTAAAACTCTCTACCCTACCCCTCTCCCTTGACAACTAATGCCTTAAGATGTCAACTAAATGTCTCTTATTCCAAGAAGCTTTCCCTTATACCATCCCCCATCCAAATAAGGGCCCTTTCTCCCTAAGCACTCCCACAGTGCCTTATAGTTACATATCATAGTTTTTTATATTATATTTGTGTTTGTAGCCTGTTTATGTGCTTTAAGTCTCTTTGAGGACAAATACTGGTTATTATCCGAACATCTATCACAGTGCCTGTCACATAGTAACATGGGTTGTTACGACTAAAATGCTCCTGTTGAGATGCAGTGGAGAGAAATTAGCGGGGCTACTGTCCATTGTTCTGAAACAGCACAGCTGGGTAGCACGAAGACTATGTGCAAACTCTCTGGCAAAGAAGAAACAGGTTAAGGGATATGTTACGGGAGAGGATACAGGACTAAGACATAGATGATGGGGGGAGGGAAAGGGAGAGAAATTGGTTTTACGGAATTGGCTCATGTGATCATGAAGGCCTGGTGAGTCCAACGTCTACAAGGTTGGTTGGCAAGCTGCAGACCCAGACGAAAGTCGCAGTTTGAATCTAGAGGCAGCCTGCTGATAGAATTCCTGCTTGATTGGGGGAGGTTATTCTTTAGTTCTAGTAAGGTCTCCAACTGATTGGATAAGACCCACCCATAGTAGGGAAGGTTGTGAGGTGGAAGAGCCACGCTGGGGCAGAGTGTGGGGTCAGTGCTGACATGGCTTTCCCACCACCCATGACAAGGGCTGGCCGGGGGGCCCCTGGCCAGAAGGAATGCATATTGTTTTGGGAATGGATTGTAACTTCCTTCTTATCTCCTTTTGGGAGCGGTTTCTGATCTTGTGACTGTTTCTTGACCTTTTCTTTCTGCATGTGCACACTGAGGTAATGTAGTTTAGGGTGACACATAGGACACATGCCTCCTTTATCTGGGACCCCTTATAACAAGCCTCAGACTGGAGGAAGTGCATGGACCCACCACCACTGTTGCACTGCCTTGCAATGTGAGTAATAGATGGTGTATCCACATCCATTAGTCCTCCTGGTGGTTTTTTTTCAGAATATTACAAACACTTAAGGAGCTCCCCAGTTTGGAGAGCCTGTTACAAGGATAATCTGCTTTATTCAAAGTCGATCCATTTAAATGTTAATTTCATCCAAAAAACATCTTTACAGAAACATTCAGAATAATGTTTGATCAGATATCCGAGCACTATGACCCAGCGAAGTTGACACATAAAATGAACCATCACATGGGTTATAAGACATGTTATGGTGAAAAGAGAGAATGTACAATGTATAGAATATAGAAGAGAGGAGAGAGGGAAAGAGAGAAAGAGAGAGAGAGAAGGAGAGAGGGAAAGAGAGAGAGAGAGGTTGATTCAATGGCATAGTCACTCCCCAGGAAAATAAAATTTTGCTGTCATATCCAAAATATTGGTGTTAACAAGAAAGTATCCACAAACAAAAATGGATGTTAGTGACCCTCTGAAGGGAGGTAAGGACTGGGTGTGCAAGGGTCGACCTGAACACATTCTCACAGGCTGGCAAGGCCAGTTAGGCAGAAATGGAATGACTGCAATCATTCTTCAGTGCTAATAATTTGCTTTGTTTTTATTTTCTCCTTAAAATATCTGTTCTTTACCATGCCTAAAGCAAATTAGAATTTATGTCCATTATGTTTCATAATTTTTGTCACTGGCTTTTGTTGCTGTTGTTATTTTTGTCCATTTTATCAGGTCGTTCAGACAGAGCTCGATGAGAACTGTGTCGTCCTGCTCTCCAGGATGCTCTTCTTCCCTTTGCTCAAACTGCCTCAAAATTTCAACACCGCTGCTCCACTCCTGCTTCCATCACTCTCAATGGATTACTTGACTTATTTCACTGAAAAATTGAAAGCCATCCTGGACAGGTGCTCAGTTGGTTACAGCGTCATCCCAATATGCCAAGGTTGTGGGTTCAATCCCCAGTCAGGGCACATATGAGAAGCAACCAATGCGTGCATAAATAAGTGGAACAACAAATCTCTCTCTCTCTCTTCAATAAAAATTTTAAAAATTGAAAACAATAAGAAAAAATCTTCCTTATCCCCCACAAAGTTTCCAATATAAATGTCTTTGCACCTTTCCTTCCTCCTCCGTGAAAGATTCATCCACATGACTACTAAAGACCAAATCCTTTCCCCAAGCTCTGGGAGCCATCTCCTCTCATCTGTTCAAGGACTTTGCAGTTACATTCTCTCTGTGTTGAATATTTTCCTTTTCCTGAACCATTTTCTGTCCAAAGTCGCACTAACATTTCCAATATTTTACAAGCCCTCTCTAGGCCTATTTCCTCCCCCAGCTACTGCACCACTTCTCTGCTCCCTTGGGTGCAAAACTCGAAAGCGGTGACTGTGCTTTCTGTCTCCATCCTCTTTTCGACTCATTCCCATCGGGCTTGTGCTCCCCTGACACTGCTGATGGTGCCACATTGCAAATCCAACTGTCACTTTTTACTCCTCTTTTTTCTTGATCTCCCACCTCCTGTTTAATGTAATCAGTCAATCCTGCAACCGGGAAACACTTTTGTCATTTGGGTGTGCATTCTTTTTACTTCCACCTCACTGGACAGGCCTTCTTAGTATTTTCCACTGGGTCGTTCCCTTCCTCCAAACTGGTAAAAATGGGCTCCGTCTTTGGGTATTTTCTCTTCCCCATTCGTATTCAGTTTCTCATGATCTCAGTCAGTTTCATGGATTTAAATGCCACCTACATGGGAGCGCCTCTCAAATTTAATCCTTTAGTCTCCACCTCCCTCTGAAACAAAAGACACAAGCAACAGTTGCCTCCTTGGTATCTCCTCTTAGAACAGGGGCTAGGATGACCCGCGTCCTAGTTTTCTGGGAATAGTTCTTATTTGTGACCGTGTAAGTATTAATTGTACTTCTTTCATTCAAAAGTGTTCGGGCGATATAGCTTGTGGCCGCCTGCACTGGTTCCCTATGGCTACTGTAACCAATTACCACAAATTTAGTGGTTTAAAGCAACACAAACCTATTGTTTTATAGTTCTGGAGATCAAACGTCCAAAATGGGTCTCACTGGGCTAAAAAGGTGTCAGTAGGATACACCCTTTTCTGAAGGCTCCAGGGAAGAATCTGTTTCTTGACTTTTCCGGCTTCGAAAGGCTGCCTGAATTCCTTGGCCTGTGACCCCTTCCATCTTCAAAACTAGCACTGGCTTGCCAGTCTCTCTCAAATCACTTTACTCTGACACTGACTTTTTGCCTTCCTCTTTCTCATTTAAAGACCCCCGTGATTACACTGAGCCCTATGAAATAATCTAGGATAATCTTATTTTAAGACCAACTATTTAGCAACTTTAACTCCTCCCTGCCATGTCACGCAACATATTCGCAGTCTTGGACATTAGGATGCGGGCAAGTTTATGGAGCTGTTATTCTGCCTACCACACTATCTACAGGCTCTCCATACATAACATGTCCAATATTGTCTCTTGATTTTCCCCAGCGTCTTCTTTCTCTGTGGTTTTCCATCTCAGTAAATGGGACACCGTTCATCCAGTTGCTCAGGCCCCAAACCTTGCATTCATTCTTGAATTTCTTTTACTCTCAAACTCCGTATCCAAGTCATTAGCAAATCCTATTCACTCTCTCTTTACCTTTAAAACATAGCTCACATTTAACCTCATTCATGCCCCTCCAACCATTACCATCTCACTCCAGACCACTGTCTTGTCTCACCTGGACTATTGCGATAGCCCCCCACCTGGCCTCCAGCTTCCTTTCTGCCCACCGCCTTTCCTGCCCCAGTTTATCAGACAAGGCAGCCCGAGAAATCCTCTTAAAGCATGTGGTATCATGGCCAGTCCTCTGCTTCAAAACGCTCTGGTGATTTCCCATCACTCCTAATGAAAATCCCAGCTCCTCGCCACGACCTGCAGGGCCTTTCCCAGTGAGGCCCCTCCCCCCTTTGCTGCCCCCTTCTCTAGCCCTCTGCTCCCTGTCTCCCCGCTCCAGTGCTCTGTCCTTTTTGCCAGGTACCCTCACCTCAGAGCTTCCACAAGAGTGGCTCCCTCGGCCCGAGACGCTCCTCCCCACGTATTTGCCCAGCTCTCTCCTTTATTGCATTCGGGACTCTGTTCAAAGAACATCTCCTCAGAGAGGAGCTCTCTGGCTGTGTGTCTAAAAATGACTGCCGCCCCCCGGGGTGGCACCGTTTATTCGTCTTGCCTATTTATTGTCAGCCCTTACATTGTACTGTAATCTCCCTGAGGGCAGGAGCTTGGTTTTATTTACCGTGCTTTCTGCAGTGTCCAGGACAGTGCTTGACTCCAAGTAGGCACTCAATGAACATGTGTTACATAAATAACTGTTACTAAAGTTACACCTTTATGTACTTATTTTTCTCTGGGAACTTTGGGGTGGAGCTGAGAGGTGCGTACCAGTTAGTTCATATCTCATTTGAGCTACCTAGTTCACAAAGATTTGTTGTGTGAATAAAGATTTCACGTGCCCAGAGTGCCTTGCTTTCAGCCAGCCAAAAACAAAAATAAAAGACTTTGGTGGGATCTTTAGGACTTGCCTAATTTGAAACTCACTCAATTCTCTCTGAAATTGAAATTACTGGCTCCAACCCACACCCCTTTCCATGGAATGGCTAATCCTTAGATAGTGCCATCTATGTGTCAAGGACACCTTCTACTTCTTTTCATGAACTACTCACGTAACCCTCACAACAGCCCTACGAGGAGGGCATGGCTATTGCCCCCATTTTGCAGGTAAAGAAACTGAGATACAGAGGGGTTAGTCATTCATGAGGTCTCCGCCTCTTGTTCACAGTGGGGGCAGAATTTACGCCCAGGCGGTCAGCTCTGAAGATTCAGCTGTTTCTAACTGAAGTTCAGGCTCCGCAGACAAGGTCACATCTGCTCAGCAGTCAGCATGGAGCCCTTAACCTCTAATCAACATTAATTAGCTGATTTGCTCATGGGCTCTAAGGAAGGGGTCTGACCCGTATTGCACGCAGGCTGGGATATATCTATTATTAAATATACTCATACATCATGATCTGGGAAAATAATCAAGATGTTATTTCCTTATAGTGTATAATATTGCCAACCCAGGTGTCCCCAAGTTCCATCCTCACTTATGACTATACTCAATAAAGAGAAAATCAGGGAACAATAATTGGCCCCCATCTTTGAATCTAGGAAGAGCTAGGAGTTTAGGAAGCTTCGTGGAACTGCTGCCTGCTAAGTTAAGCACAGGAGGTCCAGTTCTTAGGTGGAATTGGTTAATAATGATGCTGACCTCATCCAAGGTCTTCAGCCAGATGTTGCTTCTGGTTTATGGATGCCTTTATTCTCTCCTGGAGACCCATGTTAGTTTGGATGAGGGAGGTTTATAATTTTTAAAATTATTACTATTTTTAATTCTAGAAATAATCATGAGCAATACTTAATACATGCTGATTAATCATTGGGATGCACTATGAGGCGTGGAAAGCACATCGCTTTGGTGCCCTGCAGGCTGGCAGTTCATTTTCGTCTCTGCCATTTACTATAGCGTCCAAGATCGCACCCTAGTAAGGTCATCAGCCTCTTCTAGATGGCTTCTTCCTTCCTACTCGTCGCGTCGCTGCGAGCATCAGGGATAATGAAGGTAAAGCACTTAGCACAGCACCTGGGACATAGCAGGGGCTTGGAGCACTGGATATGACTACCAATATTGTCACACATCAGCTAGGGCCCTTTCACAAGAGACCTGCCAGGATCCTGATCCACATTCCCTCTGTGCACACAGGTAGGTACCTTCGCAGGTGAACAGCAGACAGCCTTTTGCAGGTAGATGGAAGGGGGCAGAGAGCAGCACGGCCCAAAAGTGAAGAAAAAAAATCACACCTGTGGTTCTCACCCCCACGGTGAGCCTATATGTGACTGAGATGAGTATGTCCTGATTACAGTTTCCTGGGCTCTCAGCTCCCTCTTCAGTGTGTGGGCCTGGGTTTGCCCCCAAGATGACTGACAGTGCAGGCTTCCACTTCCCCCTGAGGATCCATGAGTGCGTGGGAACACACCTCCAGCTCTGCCCTTTTCCTTTCTTCAGGAGATGCTATTCTCTCTGCGTAGCTGAGCCTGAACACGTTTTCCTAGGAAGCCACGTGGCCTCCTACGCAGGCCTTGCTCTTGGGACTCTGGAGAAATGGCGCCCTCTGGTGCCAGCTCAAGACCTGTGGGTCAGCCCTGGGAGCCGCCCAATACCAATCACCCTAAAAGCCCAACTCACCAAAGCAGGCCTGTTATGGAATACCTTGTTTTGCAGAAATCCTTTTCTACAAGAGGAGTTCTCTGGGTCAAATAAACTGTGCCTTTAATAAGAAAGGACCAAGTTATTTAAAACTCAGTTTTTATCAGGCATTGCTTACCATTTCAATGGACCTAGGCATTTGGCAACTGCGCACTATGACCTCAGAAAGGGAAATAAATAAAAAAAATACAGCGGGGAGGAGATGCCTCCTCAAGGCTGGTGCACCTCTCTCTCTCTCTGTCGCTCTCTCTCTCTCTCTTTCTTCCTTCTTCCCTCCCTCCCCCTCCTCTCCCTCTCTCTTTTTACTCTGATACCCCAAGAAGTGTTTTAGAATAGCAGAAGTGACTTTTTCCAGTGCTACAGGGATGACATACTGTTTTTTAAACATCTTCCTATGAACTTTGCCAACAGAAGGCAGACCCCTGGTGCACTGCCGGCCCATTGGCTGTGAATTACACTGTATGCATGAACGGCCAGGGGTCTGGGGTGACAGGGCTCCTCCCTTTCTTGGATGGATTGTTCCATTAGATTAGATGAGAGGGGACTTGGGAGGTGGCATCATTGACTCCAGGACACTGTAAATACTAAATCCCTTATCCCCTTTGCATCCTGCAAGCCTAGGGAAGACTTCAAGGTGATTGTCAGGCTAGCAAAGCCAGAGCTGAAGGAGTCCTGTCATCAAAAGAGAACACACCGAACTGTTTGGGTTTCTGCTGAGATTTAAATCTTTCCATAACTAAAAAGACAATGTTATTGACACTTCAATCCTCTCTTCGGGCTTTGTGGAATAAACAGCCAGTGACCCAGTGGTGGCAGTTCAGTGGCAGAGTTTTGGAGAATGTTCAATGACAATAACTAGATTTAATAATAGCTTTTGCACCGGACCTTGGAGGATCCCTGACAGCCTCAATTACTCTAGTTCATATTTTCCTTTGTCCTGTGTGTATCTTTAGTTAGCCTTAAATGTAGAGAGACCTTTAGCCGGAAACTAGATTTCCAGTATCAAACTTACCACAAAAAATATCCCCGCCTCCCACCGTGTATTCTGTATACATGGTGCCTCTAGTCTGTCAGCGGTATAGACTGTCGCATCTCGTGTGGTTCTGCTTGCTTAGTTATTGTTTCCCCCTCTTAACTGCTAGCAGTAGTCGGACTCTAATGAGCACAGCCTGGAAGCTGCACGTGCAGCGGTCTGCAATAGTTATTCTTTCCCTATCACGACTGTTCTCATATATGTTCTCACTCGACATGCGTGGAGGCAAAAATGACAAACCCTATAAAATTCTATGATGATGTGAGGCAGTATTGTGTTCATAAAGAGTGAGCTCGGCTTTTGTTTTGGTGTATAACGTACCAGTATTGAAAGAACCTGGAATGGGAATTTATTTAGGCCCCTCACTTTATATACAAGACAAATGAGGCTCATGGATGTGCAATGCCATCGGCTGGGGTCACGCCACCCCTACGGGGCAGCAGGACGCAGGCTTCCCAACGCCCAATCCTGTAAGATTCACAATGGGGAGGCTTCATTCTTAAAAAACCATTTGATTATCCTGCTACTTGAATTGAACTTTCACAAATAAACAGACCATCATGTTGCCTGTAGTTTTATTCATAGCAGTGAAAATTTGGAAATAGCCTAGAAGGCCATCATTAAGATAATCATAAAATAAATAGTGATATACTTAGATAATATTATCTAAATATTATACAATTATAATTATATATTACATATTATAATTCTATAATTTATATAAACCTTAAAAGTCACTTTTGGAAAATATCTAATGACTAGGTAGTATACTCACAATATAATGTTGAATGAAAAAATATCAGGCTACAAAACTGAATACGTATACTGTGACAGCAATTTTGTTTCTCATATATATATAGTAATAAAGTAGAAGGAATACATCAAAGGGTGATTTTTTTGAGGCAAAGATTATGAGTTACTTTTGTTCCTTTCTGAAAACTTTTCTGTGTTTCACAGATTTTTTGTAACTTGTGTGTCTGAATTAAATTTATAATTAGAATGAAATTAAAAGAGAAAAAGCTATAATGAAACCTTAGTAACTGGAAAGAGATTTTTCTCAGATGGAGAGACGGCAGTTATAGAGGATTAAGAGAAATTTATGGAAGCTGCAGTTGTCTACAACAACAGCTGTTGAATTAAGTGGCAAAATTTTAAGTGAAGAAGACAAATTAGCTCTTCTGTTCTTGCATTTTCTCCCACTCCTCCTTTCCTCAAACAACCTCTGCTGAGTGCTCCGAGGCTGTTACCATGAGCCTGAGCTACTGTGTGTGTTGGTGGCACTAACAAACTAGGGCATAGCACCTCTGTTTATGAGTGTGCACAAGTGTGTAAGCGATAGGCACCGCTGGGCTACACTGGAGCGCCGGAACTGCAGCCCCCACCCTCATATGCCATTTACTAGAAAGAAAGTCAATTTCAATTAAAGCAACCTCATATTTTTACATATAAAATAGAAAAGAAAATATTTGTTGACATTCAATGCTGTGGAGGATATAGCAAAAACACTGCAGGACATAAAAATAGTACCACCAATTTGAAATTCAATGGGTGCTAATCTCAAGTGCTATAGATTATTTGACTTTTGTTCCCATCACCTTATCTCTGAAAATTTACACAAGAGAAAAAATTAAAAAGAAGAAACAGCTATATGCCCTAACGTATTCATTCCCAGATTATTTCAAACAGCAAAAATATTGGGGCAACAAAAAGTCCCCAAAAGAGAAGGATTTGTAATAAAACTATAACATGTTTGGAATGATATTATGAAGAAAAGCAATACAGATAAATAATTGTGATATAATATTTAAAAATCAAAACATAAAAATATATATTATTTTATCTGTTAGTATAAATATAATTATATAAAGTATATGTGGAAAGAAAAAACAACAACTCTGTTAGAATGGTAAAATTGTGTATTACTTCCTCGTTTTTTTACTTTTCTTTAATACCAAAAAGAAAAAATAAAAAGCAATAATAATTGCTCCCTCGGTTTTGTGGAGTCACCTGCTGGTGGACTTGAGTGTTTATACCGGTCAAGTACAGCCTCTACATGTTGCAGTGGCACAAAGGCCACCTCTGGAGTCAAACTGTTTTGAGTTCACATGTCTGGTTCCACCCCTTTCTAATTGTGTGGCCTTAGGTGGTTTACTGTTGCCTTTGCTTTCTTATCCGTAAAATGGGAGATTATAAAAGCATCTGAACTCTGGAGAGAAATTTTAATTGTTCACATCTCCTATGGTGAACTGAATGGGCGAAGATTCTGCCACAAAACTTTGCAGAGAGACATGTTGTACCCTAGGCTCTGGGAGGGACCAAAATCAAGGGTGTAGGCAAAGCTGCCAGTCAAGGTAGAATCTTAGTTAACGAGTCAGAGAAGCAGGCCCAAAGCCTTCCAAAAGGACCGGACCTGCCAGGAAGAAGCTGACTAGACTCTTAAGGGAAAGTAAGTTGAGCAAGGGAAAGAGGGTGGTCTTCGGTCAAGGGCCTAATGCTGTATTTTTTTCTTTTTGTCCGTATCTTGTATTTACTTATTTTTTGCCTGCATCTATCTATCTGTCTGTCTATCTATCTATCTATTTATCTATGTATCATCTTAAGCTTTTGGAAACTTTTAAACCGATGCTAACTAAGAAAAAATGGTAAAACAAACCCTTATGTACCCATTACCCAGCTTCAACAAAATCCATATTTCATCTATCATCCCACCTATAATCCTTCCCTGGATAATGTTGAAGTAATAATTTTATCACTGCATTCTGAGGTGCTCTAAGAGATACAAGCTCTTTTAGCGATACAACTACAATACCATTATCATACCTCAGAAGTGGTTCTTAAGGGTGCCATTTGAGGACATACCCCACAGGGAGGGAAGGAGGCGGGCCTTCTGCATTTAAACAGTTACAGGGGACCATTTAAACAGTTACCCAGGACCATTTGTTGGACATCATACCTTCCCCAATCACCACAGAACAGGCAGCTCTGAGAACCACTTGAGTCGTCATCCAGCTGGTGGGAAGTGAGCAGATTTGGCACAGGGCTTTGCACTAGAAAAGACCAAAGTGAGGGCTTGAACTCTGGAGGAGTCCTCCCAACAGACTAAAAGGATGCTGTAGGGAAGCGGTTTTAAGCAGAGTCCACGGCCTCAGAGACAACTCAAAAGGGAGGAAGAGGCAGTGGAGAGATTGAAAAGGCTGTACCCCACCCCACTCAGCCAACAAGTCCACTTTCATCTGTTTCATCTACTGGCCTTCTAGAACAATATCATATGACAAAACTTTCCTGCCGAAACAAAGCTCTCCACTGGAGAAGTGCCTTTACTGGTCAGGGAGGCATCTGTGCAGAGAGAGATGTACGAAGATGGGACAGCACAGGACAGGAACTCCCAGGTCCGCCACCTCCACCTGGCCTCAGGTCAGCCACTTACCCTCGGACACATACCTGTAAAATCAGGACAACAGCTGTCTTTGCACAGATTAAATGAAATTAGCTGTGTGATTACATTTAGCACATATTAGGGATTTAATACATTTTGTTTGATATGATATAAATATATCTGC
>PVJD01005203.1:0-119899 GCA_004026545.1 Mormoops blainvillei
CCTGCCCCAAAGGATTGAAAAGATTGCAGATGAAGGTAAGGAATGTTAGCTTCCCAAGGCAGGCCGGGGCAGGGTCAACCTGGGACCTGGGCTCCACCCCCCCAAACAAACTTCACACACTGAACTTCTTGCATCAGCCACTTCCTCCTAGAGGGTTGGGGGCAGGGAGAGCTAAGAAAAGGGCAGACTGGCCCCGGAGGCTGGCTGGTGGGCGGGGAAGGTCTGGGTGTTGGGAAGAGGTGGGGACGGAGGGAGACAAGAGAGGGCTGTGTGCGTCCTGCACGTGCAAGTGTTCACACGGCTACTTTTGTGATGGTGTCCAAGTGGGGCTCAGTGGGCAGCAGTGTGAGTGAAACCCACAGAGTATAACGGGGAGTGGGACATCAGCCTTGTGTCTCCGGGTGAGACGAATATAATGCCGAATGTAGCTATCGGGGGCTATAAGCAGTGCTTTCAATCAACTCACGACAGCCCTCAGGGGTGAGCCCATTACCCCACTTTACAGAAAAGGGAACTGAGGCACAAAAAGTTGAAGAAACTTGCCTGGCTAGGAAGTGCCAGGGCTGGGATTTGAACCTAGCAAGCTGGCTGTGCAGTCCTAACATCCTCCTTCTCCCCAGTGATATGGGTGTACAGTTGTTGCTGTGGGTCTAGATCCGGTTTGTCAGGCGTTGGTATCCGGTTGGAGTGAGGGTTAGGGTTCAGACATGTGAGATACTGTTGTTGTGTCAGGTAGGGGTGAGTATGTATGTTTGTGCTACAGGGGTGTTAATATCCCATGGGTATGCATGTGTCACAGTTGGTGCAAGCCCATTTGTCAGTGTGCAATGTCACAGCCGTGGCTGAGTGTCTGTGTGCCTGTCAGTTGGTCATAAAGTTTGTGTGGCTCGAGATGTTTCAGCTAAGTTAGGGAGTGGCTGGCCACGTGTGAGTTACATCTCTTTTGGCACATGGCTGGGGGGGAGCCTGCACAAACATTAACAGCCTTTGGCAGATCAGCCTGTACCTACCCAGGCCAGCCAGGGCTGGGCCAGGACCCAGCTCATCTGACCCAGCTAATCTTCCCCAGCCAGAAGGTGCCCACCCACTGCAACTCCTGCGTGAAGTTTTTCATTTCGGGCAGCACTGAGGCCCCAAGACCCAGGGGAATCCAGTTCCATGACTCATCACTTCCCTCCACTTCCAGAAAGTCCCCCACCAACCTAGAAACACTGAATCAGCAGGCCCCAAAGGCAAGGCCGTGTGGATCCAACAGCCTGTCTGCCTGAAAAGGGGGGAGAGCCTTCCTTGGGGGTAGGGGGACAGGAAGCAGAGGCAGGAAGGAAGAGAATCTGCCCCTTTTCCGGGCAGCCTGATGGGGGGTGGAGCACAGATGGAGGAAGTAGAATGGAAACTGATGGAAGTGGCAGGACTTACTAGGAACACCTATGGGTAAGCCACCAGGGGCCCAGCTGAACGGGAAGGGAAGGGAGGCTCAGAAGAGAACTGGCTGTCTGGGCCACCCATGGTATGGGGCACCCAGGGACTTGGAAGAGGGCCTGGTGGGGACCACTCGGCTTTCCTCAGGTCCTCCACAGGCTCCTTGGGTCACAAATCTTCTTTCCAGACCCCAAACTCAAACCTTAATTCAGAAACCCCATCCTGGGGCCCTTGGCCACCCAAAGATCCCCTTGGAAACTCTCAGGATCCCCTCCCCTGACCGGAGAGTCCCTCTTACATCTGCCAAACCTGGCAAGCATTACTTTCTCCCCGCTCTGTAAGGCTTCCTTGCTTATCACCCTTATGCAGTGTCCCCCTATGTCCCCGGGGCCCCGCATTTATAAGCCTCCTTCCCCAGAGTCTGTCTCCGCCCTCTGTACCCTGACCCTTGCAGGACCGGAGCTTCCCCCACCATCTGTTATGGGGTGTCCAACCTTTTGGCATCTCTGGGCCACCCTGGGAGAAGACGAGCTGTCTTGGGCCACACATTAAATACACAAACACTAACAGAAACCGATGAGCAAAAAAAAGGTTTTAAGTAAACTTACGATTTTGAGTTGGGCCACATTCATAGCCCTCCAGGGCCACCGGTTGGACACCCCCAAGTGTATTTCCGAGGCCCTGGGGACGTCCTGGTTCTGGAGGACCCAAACTGCCCCCTTCCTGTCCACGTGGCCACTCCCGCCATTCCTAACGCTGTCCCGTCTCATCGTGGCTCAAGTACCTCTTTCCCTCTTGCCCTCCACCAGCCAGCCGGGAAGGAGGGCAGTTTGGGTCTGGGGTCTCACCTCACAAGATCCAGAAAGGAATCCAGCACTTCCTTGCTGGGGACGTCTTCCTTAGTGCCCGTGACCTCCACCGAGGCCTCGATGGCGGCGCCGGGCTGCAGAGCCAGCGCCAAGCCCACGCCGAGCGCGGACGCTAGCAGCGTGGTGACCAGGAAAAAGAGCATCGCCCAGGCGCCCAGGCGGCCGAGAGCGCTCGGGTCCAGGCTGGCGGCGCCGCCGATCAGGCTGCACACCACCAGCGGCAAGATGATCATCCGTAGCATGCGCAGCAGCAGCTCGCCGGGGAAGGCGAAGGCCGCCAGACGCGCGGGGCCCAGCGCTTTCGCGCCGCCGGCCCCAGACACCCCCAGGCCCAAAGCCACGCCGGCCACCACGGCCACCACCGTCAGCAGCACCAGCAAGTTGGCGCGAAGGCAGCGCCGTACCTGATCCGGGGAGCTGCAGCAGCCGCCTCCAGCCGCGCCTGGGTCTTCTGTGGGGACCAAGGCTGGGACACCGTTCGCAGTGTGCTCCGCCGCCCCCAGCCACTTGGAGTCTCCCTTAGGGGTATCGGCCACCATGATGAACGCCCCGGGGGTCCTTAGAGATTGGAAGCTGGGAAGAGCTTGGGGCTCCTTCCTAGGACACCGACGTTGCTTAGACCTGAGAGTTTTCTAACAGCCCGGAAGCTGAAACTCTGAGGGTTCCTTGGAGTGCGACTTCACAGCGCCTAAGTTCCTGGCTCTTGGAAGCGGGAGTGTCTGAGATCCGTAAGCTGGGTACTGGGGCTCCTCTGCTTGTCCAGGTTGTGTCCGGCGCCCGAAAGCTGAGAGCTGGGAGCCCCTGGGTTTCTTAGCCCGGGGGATGAGAATACAGGAGTTTCTCAAGCTGGGACCTGGGGTTCTTGGCTCCGGAAAGTGGACGGCAACAGCGCGGCCGCGATCTTCAAGAAGCGAGGTCCTAGTGCGGCGGATCCCGGACGCCTGGATCCGGGAGGTGGGGATCTGGGTTCTGGAAACGGAGGACTCGACAGTCTGAGTCTGGGGGCCGGAAACGGAGGTCCGGGAAGAAGGGAATCAGGTTCTTGGGTCCGGGAGGGGAGGTCCAGACCACTGAGCTCGGAAGGCGTTTGTCCCAGATGCCTGGACGTAACAGCTGTCAGCCCAGAAGTACCTTACAGAGCGCGGTCAGCTGACTTTGTCAGCATCATTCAGGGGTGGGGCCTGGGTGGGGAGGGGCCTGAAGGGGGCAGGGTGTTGGGAGAACGCTCTTTCCCGCCAAAGGAATTGGGCTGCGGGTTGGGATAGTTAAGCCTCAACAGTTCCCAGGGGCGGGCGAGGATCTCTAGAAAGTGCAGGTGAGGCCCTGGCCAGGTAACTCACTCAGTTGGTTAGAACACTGCCAGGCTATGCTAAGGTTGCGGGTTCAATCGCTGGTCAGGGCACATGCAAGAATCATCCTATGAATGCATAAATTAGTGGAACAACAAATCAATGTTTCTCTTTCCCTCCCTTCCTCTCTCGCTCTAAAACCAATAAATACAAAGTTTTTTAAAGGGTAAGTGATCCACCCTGGCTGGCTCAGTGGACTGAGTGTCAGCCTGCGAACCAAAGGGTCCCCGGGTCCTTTCCCAGTCAGGGCACATGCCTGGGTTGCATACCGGGTCCCCAACTGGGGGCACACGAGAGGCAACTACACATTGATGTTTCTCTCCCTCGCCCCTTCCCTTCCCCTCTGTCTAAAAATAAATAAATAAACTTTTTTTTTAAGTACAAGTGATCCACTTGTGACCCATTTGAAAATCAACTCCGCCTGAAAATCCTCCTTCGCCCTAAATTCAGTCTTTAAAAAAAAAATTGTTAGCTATAGATTTTAGAGAGGAAAGGAGAAAGAAACATCAGTTTATCGTTCCACTTATTCATTGATTGGTTCTTGTATGTTCCCTGACTCCCGGGGATTGAACTGACAACCTTGGCATATCGGGACAATGCTCTAACCAACTTAACTACTCTGCCATAAACTCAGTCTTTTATCGCCGCCCTGAGCTTCAATTCCTCCAATATAAAATACAGACCCTTCACACAAGTGGTGTGAGATTTAAATGAGATGGAGTTATTTATTTAATAATGTGAATAATTAAACAAATAAATGTTCCAAGTTCAGAGCCCCACACTTATCAATTAATGGTAGTTATTATATATTAGGATTGTAATCAACTTTCTCCTAGGTACATAATTTGCAATTCATCCATTAAAAATTATATTTCAATTTAATGTGCATACTTATGTCTTCATGAATGTTTTCACCAAATATTTCCCCCCATGCTTTATTATGAAAATTTTCAAACATATGAATAGCTTAAAGGGTTTACAGCAAACCCTGGATACCCAGCACCTTACCATACTTCCGTACCATATTTATAGCCATTTATCTATCTCTGTAACCATCCATCCATTCACCTTCCTTTTTCTTCTTCTTCTTTGTTTTTGAAGCATGACAAAGTAAGTTGTGGATATCAGTGCACTTTCCTCTAAACCCTTCAGTGTACATTTATGAACTAGAGTTTAATATTTTCTCGCAGCCCTTATTAGGTAAAATTTATATACGACAAAATGCACAGATCTTAAGACATTCATTGATTTTCGACAAATGTGTATACGTGACTTCCCTGGAATTTTCATAACTCGTTGGTGAGGTTGGTGCCACTTATACCCATTCTCCAGGTGGGCAAGACCTGGGTTTATGGCCAGAGGAAGTCACTCGCTTTGAGGCCACACTTGGGGAGGCTCGAAGCTGAATACCTTCCAAGGTCCTAACCATACCCACTCTACAGCTTCACTAAACACCTTGGTGGTTATTTGGGTCATTTCAGTGAACCTGTAACCATAGTTAGTCAGGGGAGCATGGTGAGTCTCCCTCATTGGCCAAGAGGAGGCAGGGGGAGGTTCTTACACTGAGTGCGCCCAAAGCTAGAAAGATGAATGGGTAGGGCCCCCAGTGGGTCAAAAGCTAGCAAGATAATTGGACAGAAAAAAAAAAAGCCCACCCCTCCCTATCGTTATAAGAACTACAGGCTAGAGCAGGAAGGGGGATGGTCTTTGAGATGGGAGTCCACTCAATTTCTAGGACCTGAGGCACCTGAAGAAATCTCTTTCCTTTTGTACCAGCACCTGCCTCACGAGTTTGGCCTTCACTGTGGCAGGTAGCCAAACTTCCCTTTGTTCGATTGTGGCAGACAGCCAAACCCGCCTTGACTCCCTGCTCCTCCTGGCCATGCTGAAATCCTAAATCCTTCCCCACCTGTCCCATTCTCTGGTAACATTTCAGGGTTTCATACTTGCTCAAAGACTATAGATAGCTATAACCTCAAAGCTGCCCCCTGTAGCAGCTACGGGGCCTCAGGCAGTCACAACCTCTGTGAGCCTCAGTCTCCACATCTGTACAATGGGAAGAAGAATAATGGCGGATATCTCGTTGGGTGCTGTGAGGATCGAGTGAGATCATATGTTCAAAGTATTTAGACAGGGTACAGGTTAGATCGTAATGAAGTTGCCTTACACTACTATTGTCGTTGTTGTCATTATTATTTTTCAATTTATTTTTTAGAGCTAGGGGAAAGGAGGGAGAAAGAGAAGGAGAGGTGAGAGAGAAACATCGATCATTTGCCTCTGGTATGTGACCCCCCGGGACTGAAACCACAACCTCGGCCTGTGGCCTGACTGGGAATCAAACTGGTGACCTTTCCCTTTGGGAGCTGACGCCCAACCAACTGAGCCACACCGGTCAGGGCTATTGTCATTATTCTTTTTTCTTTTTTTTTAAAAGATTTTATTTATTTATTTTTAGACAGAGGGGAAGGGAGGGAGAAAGAGAGGGAAAGAAACATCAATGTGTGGTTGCCCCTTGTGCACCCCCTACTGTGGGTTGTGGGGCCCACAAACCAGGCATGTGCCCTGACTGGTGAATCGAACCAGCAACCCTTTGGTTCGCAGGCCAGTGCTCAATCCATTGAGCTACACCAGCTGGGTATTATCATTATCCTAGAAGAACACGATTTGGGCCCAGACCACCTGAGGACCGGCTCCATACGCTGCTGGGCTCTGGTGGTAAACTCTCCCTTCTGGTCCCCAGACTTAGACCTGCTTGGGAAGAACCTTTGAGAGCTTGTGGTGGCATCCTGCAGGATGTGAGGCAGTGGGGCCCGGCTGAGCTGAGAATTTGCCCAGGGTCTAAAGGACCCATCACTCAGGCACATGTGGCCTTGCAGGCCTCCTTCCTCTGTCTCTCAGTCGCGCTCCCCTCCCAAATCCTCCCAGCCTCGACACCATCTACTTCAGAAAGTCCCTGTCTCCCATCCCACCTTTCTAGTCTAACATTATATTCATTCAGCAAACTCACATTAAACTCCGGCAAGCTTGGTTCTGAACTAGACGCTGGGAGTGTGGGCCCTAACCCTACACAGACATGGGTGCGAACCCTGGCTCTACCACTTAGCAGCGGAGCATCAGTTTCCTCATTTCTCCTACAATCAACGTGAGTGTAAATTCGGCCGTGCGCACAGCAGCCTTCCATACACACCACAGTTCCCGGGCACTCTATTCATCAGACAAACAGTCCTGGAGCCCTTGCTAAGAGCCAAGAGCAGTTCAAGGTGGAGAAAAAAATGAAAAAGAACACATTTTTGCCACATTGTAGTGAGGGGAGATAAGGAAATCAACTTGGATATTGGGCGGTGGAGGGGGGGCAGCCGGGGAAGCTAAAACATTGAAAGCAGAGAAAGGGCTGTGTTCACCATGGGGGAAGTGACATTTGCGATGACACCCGAGGGACAGGAAAGAAGCACACCAAGACAATACGGAAGAGCACGTTGGTGAAAGGGAAGAACAGCTGCAAAGCCCTGGGGCAGCAACAGGACATGCCCTTATCTTATCCCCACGAATCCTTTGGAAGTCACTGTCCTGGGTCCCTAATTTAGATGCAGATCGATGTGATGAGGCTCCTTGTGACCCCAACCCCGCCCTGGGCAGAGGATCTGAACTCAGGTGTCTCTGACCCCAGCCTGCACCCTCAACCCCTAGAGGACACCATGGCTACCCCTGCACTTGGCTCCCCCTCAAGCAGAGACATTTCCTTCAAGGTCCATCATTTATTCTGAGCACATTGCTGGGCCCTGTGATGGGAGGTACCAGGTATCCAGCGATGACCAAGATAGTCCCTACCGGGTCGTCGAGGGAATCGCAGTCTGGAGGGGGACACAGACCCATCCCCAGACAATGATGATGCAGAGTGTGGGATGGGGCAATCCAGAAGGGGTGCTTGACCCAGCTTAGAGATCAAGAAGAGCTTCCCAGAGGAGGAGGCATCACAGTTGGGGTGGGAAGGAGTTGGACTAAGCATAGGGGAGGAGAATTCCGGACAAAGGGAACAGTATATGCGAAGCCACAGAGTTAGAAGAGCCCAGAAGGGACCCGGCTGGTGTGGTTCAGTGGACTGAGCGCTGGCTTGTAAACCAAAGGATCATCAGTTCGATTCCCAGTCAGGGCACATGCCTGGGTTGCAGGCCACGTCCCCGGTGGGGGGTGCACAAGAGGCAACCACACATAGATATTTCTCTATCTTTCTCCCTCCCTCCCCCTCTGTCTAAAAATGAGTAAATATTTTTTTTTTAAAAAAAGAAGGGCCTAGAAGGTTCCCGAGCACAAATCTAACCTTGTTGCCCTCGCCCCTCCCCTCAGTGGCCCCAATGGCTTCCCTCAGGGTAGAGTCCAAACTCTTCAACCAGGCATCTGCCAATTCAGTAATACATTCCTTCAATCGTTCAACAAACCACATCCACAATACAGAATGCTGAGAGATGTCAAATAGGTGGAGACAGTAATAAAGCAGGTGGTCAAGAAATAATTAAGGGAGCCCTGACGGGTGTGGCTCAGTTGGCTGGGTGTCGTCCCACACAGTGGAAGGTCCCACACAGCAGAAGGTCACCGGTTGGAATCCCAGTCAGGGCTCGTGCCTGGGTTGCAGATTTGGTCCCTGGTTGGGGCACATACGAGAGGCAACCCGTTGGTGCTCCTCTCTCACATCAGTGTTTCTGGCCCTCTCTTTCTCCCTCCCTTTCCCTCTCTCTAAAAAATAAGTAAATAAAAATTGAAAAAAAATAATAGTAAGGGTGAAAACACAGGTGCAGAAGAAGGTGTATAGGACAGGGCACCATGTCATCCATGGGTGCAAAACAAACAAATCTATTCCAGCGTCTGTTTCAAGTGCATCAACTGTCTACAGAGAACAAACAGGCAGTCGCCAGAGGGGACAGGAGAAAGGGGTTGTGTGGAAAAGAGGGAGAATATTAAGAAATGCAAAGTTCTAGTGAAAGAATAAGTAACAGGGATAGAAAACGCAGCACATGGAATAGAGTCAATAATATCGTAATAAGTATCTGCAGTGACGGGTGGTCGCTAGGCTCTTTATGGCGATCACGTGGTAAGGCTTATAACTGTTGAACCTAATGGTGTACACCTGAAACGAACATCATCTGGTAGGTTAACTCTAATTAAAAATACATTTCTATAAAGCTGTTGACGTGCTGGCCGGTGTGGCTCAGTGGACCAGGTGCCAGCCTGCGAACCAAAGAGTCACAGGTTCGATTCCCAGTCAGGGCGCATGCCTGGGGTACAGGCCAGGCCCCCAGTTGGGGGCTTGTGAGAGGCAACCGCGCGTTGATGTTTCTCTTCCTCTATTTCTCTCTCCTTTCCCCTCTTTTTAGAAATAAATAAATAAAATATTTAGAAAATAAAATTTTTTTTTTTAAAGGCATTGGCTGTCTCTGTAGGAATTTGTAGAAAGTGCTAAGAGCGGTCGCTTTCAGGAAGGAGAGCAGTGGCTTTGCGTTTCAGCACGGGCACTGCGTCTCACTGCTTGGTAGCCGAATGACCTTGGGCAAGTCACTCCATTTCCCGCCCCAGCTTACTCACTATAAAGTGGAGATAACAGTACATCTGCGCCAGAGATCATGGAGGGGTGAGCCAAGTTCTTGTGTATAAAACGTTCTGGCTGCTGTCTGGCAGACCACAGCCTCATGGTATTTCAGCCACAGACTTTTGAGATCAACATAGTATCTAAGGCAAGAGCAGTGGTTTGGGCATCCTCCCGCAAAGGGAAAGATCACCGGTCTGATTCCTGGTCAGGGCACACGCCGGGGTTGCAGGTTCGCTCCCAGTTTGGGTTGCATAGGAGAGCAACCTACCGATGTGTCTCTCTCACATCCATGTTTCTCTCCCTCTCTTTCTCCCTCCCTTCCCCTCTCTCTAAAAATAAATAAAATCTTTAAAAAATAAAAAATAAAGGGGCCCCTTTCATGTATTCCTTCAGGCACAGGCTCACAGAGTAGAGCTTCTGCCCAGGAATGTTCAGGCCCCGGGGGCCCCTTGGCAAACGGGGCCTAAGAAGCCCCAGCGGGGACCTGGACCTGGCAGCTGGGTTTTAGGTGCTGCAGCAGCAGGTGGCCAGGCTGGGGGTGGGGAAACCTTCTGCTAGCTCTCGCGGCATCGAGGCCAGTTGGGCGACATGTGGGTAGACCAGGCTTAGCCTAGCGACTGCCCACCCACTCCAAGCACATGGCTGCCAGACAGGAGGCAAGATGGGGGGAGGAGCATCTGAGACTCAGTAACCCCAGAATCCCAGAATCTCCCAGGAGTGTGGGGGTGGGTCTGGGCCAGGAGGGGAAGGTTTGAGGGTTTGGTTCAGGATTGGTCAGCGGTGTCCCACCCCCCTGCCCTCCCTAGGCTTGGAGAGGAAAACATACCCAAACTGGTCTCAACCAGCTTTCTTTCCACTCAGCAAAACCTCCTACCCAGATTCAGATTTCATCATTTGGGGGGGTGGGGCGTGGGGGTCAGAGGCTTGGGACTACAAGGAAAAAAGTGAGAGAGGTCAGGAGGAGGCTGGGCTGAGCGGCAGGAGATCTGGATCTCCCAGAGCAGGGGGGCCCCTTCCTGGCCTCAGTTTGCCACCTGTGAAGCGAGTGTTGTTCCAAATGGTGTCCTCCTGAGGGGATGGGGTATCTGGCAGCAGGAGGACTTCAACCACCTCCAAAGGATTCAGCCTCACCTCCTTCCTCAGATAAGCATTCGGCAAACTTTTCCTGAGTACCTACTGTGTGTCCAGCTCTGTGGTTGAGGTGGGCCTAGCTCCTGCCACCCTGGGCTCATACTCCAGTGGGGGAGACACTGAGCAGGGCTGGGATGGAGGAGCCCAGGGGGAAGCCCAGCCTGGGAAGTGGAGTCAGGGAGGGCTTCCTGGAGGAGGGGGCATCTGAGCTGAATTTTGAAGCATGTCAGAGCTGGTCAGTGAAGGGAGGAGGAAAGGGATACAGGCAGAGGACTGATGCCGCAAAGGCAAAGACCTGCAGGTGAGAAATTTAGGAAGTTTAGGAAACCGGGAATAGTTTCATTTGGTGGCAATGGAAACTGTTGAGAAATGAGGCTGGAGAGGTGGGCAGAAGCCAGGTCAGGTAGATTAAAAAAAAAAAAGGCTAAAGTGAAACCCTTTCTTGGGGCCCTGGCCAGGTAGCTCAGTAGATTAGAGTGTCGTCCCCATACACCAGGATTGCCAGTTAGATCGCCAAGGTCAGGGCACATGCAAGAATCAACCAATGAATGCATCAATAAGTGGAACAAGAAATCCATGTTTCTCTCTCTTTCTTAAAAGACACATTTTTAAAAACATTCTTTTAACTCATTTTACCTCATGGAGTTTATCACCTCTGTCACTGTTTCTAAAACTTCTCAAGTCTCATAGCGCCCTTTGGGGCTGTGATTCCTGGACTCCAAAGGCTGACTTCAAAAGGGAGGGAAGCGCCCTGGCTCGCGTGGCTCAGTGGATTGAGCAGCGGCCTGAGGGTCAAGAAGTCGCCAGTTTAAGTGCCTGTCAGGGCACATGTCTGGGTTGCAGGCTGGTTTCGGGGTCCGTGAGGGGTAACCCATGGGTGTTTCTCTCCCTGTTATCCCTTCTCTCTAAAAATAAATACATACATACATACATATATATATATATGTTTTGTTTTTTTTTAAAGGAGGGAAGTAAAATCCCACCGCACACCCGGAAGGAGAGGAGGGCGGGCAGATTGGTGACCATCCCTGAAGACAATCACACTTGCTGTTTCTGGAAACTCCATTCTTTGGTTGGCATCCAGAGGTTCTTAGCACGGTCTACACATCTGTATTTTCAAACCTCAGGTGTATTCATAGGGCATGAAATAAATTGGCAAAGCTCAAGCAGTTAATTTTTAAAAATTTAGTATCAGAGCATATTATATAAGTAAGTATTGTTTCGTGAAGTCTTAATTTAATTTACCGAACACCTGTACACACACATACACATTGCGAGTAAAATACACATTCCCTCGAGGATCAAGTGTCTCAAATTCAAAACAGCTGGAAAAATACTACACAGTAGACCGTATGCTGACCTTCCCAGGTCTAACTCCTCCCGGCTTTTCCTCATACACTTTTCACTCGGCTAAGATCTTTGGATTTTGACTCAGGGTCCCCCGAGTCCCCCAGACCCTCAGGCTGGGTCAGGTGCCCCTCCAGGCTCCTCCAGCCCCCTGGGCTCAGTCCACTCTGGGTGGACACTGTCTGAGGATGGGTATGTCCCCTCCATTGGGCTGGGGTGTGGGGGCAGTCTGGAGCACCGCGGTGCCCCCAGCGTCACCCTGCTCAGGTTAGGCATACAGTGGGGACTCTGGGAATGTGGGATGACTCTTCTAGAAGTAGGAAGGGAAACAGGAGGCTGAGCCCTTGGGTCCATCGGGATGAAGAGGCAACGGAGCTTCATGTGTCCTAGCCTGGCTGGGAAGCTGCAACCTGGAGACCGCAGGCAGGCCAAGAGCTTCCCTTCCGGCCTCTCTAATTATTTATTTAAGAGCTGGCTTGTCTGGTCTGCTCTGCCCCGCCTCCGGCAGCCGCAGGCTCTCGGGGCCTGCGGTTCGTGGTCCGACCAAAGGCAGGTATCTGGGCGATCTGAGCGAGTGGGGTGTCGGGCACTGCCCTCCCCTCTCCCCGCAGATGCAGCTAAGGCCGAAGGAATTGTGTGCAGGGCGGCCATTTCCAGGCCCTACCCTGGGACACCACAGGTGACCTGGATTGAAGGCGCCTGATGCTTCCAGGCAAGCAGGGTAGGTGACGGACAAGGGTGTTGGGAGGGCGGGGCGAGTAGGGACAGACAGATGGGCCCTCTCACGTCTTAGTTGACCTTGCACCATGGGCACCACCTCCGAGACTCATGTCCTCACCTCTGAAACAAGATGAAAGTGGAATGCACTCCGGAGGTGGCACACAGAGTCAAAGGAATCACAGGGTAAAAGTCCTCATCATAGCCCAGGGCGATCTCGCAAGGTCAGAATATCCGGGGAGGGCTTTTCTTAGTGTCATTAGTAGCTTTTCCCTTTAAAGAGGCCTGGTTAGAGATGAGCCGGGCCACACACGGGGGCATCTGAGGGGACAGGCCTGCCTTGGGGTTCTGAAGTTACAGCGACCCCGCTGGGAGCGAATTCTAAAAGTACATATCTATACAGCTCCTTCATGGGACTTTGTGAGCATCATCTCTGGAGGCGGCTAGCCCAGAGGACAGGGACATTGTGTGCCTGGGACACTGCCACCTGAGACTGCCTGGGGCTACAGGAGTCCTTGAGTACAGGGTAATTCCCCTCACTGGGTGCAGCCGGCTGGATCCCAGGTGAAAGGTCCAAAGAACCGCTCGCCTGCCTCCTGAGAGTAGGGGGTGCAGGCGACCTGGCTCTGAGACGTGTTAGAATTTGCACTTCAGCCTGAGATGAGGGGCAGGCTGAGTGCTCATTAACAGGCCCTGGGCAAAGTCCTTCCAGAACTGGGGGAAAGATTCAACATTTTAGGGTAGAAGGGTAGGGTGAAGGGGGCTGCCCCTTGAACTCAAATAAAGCAGGCCCATGAAATAGGAGGGCATGGTAGAAGCCAAGGGGCCCAATCCCCTCCTGGTACAGACATGGAAACTGAGTCCCAGAGTTCCACAGCAAATGATTAGAAGAGCCAGCGGAGAAGCTGTGCTTGATACCAGCTAAGACCCTGGCTGGGGATGAGGTATCAGGCCTGGCAGGGGGATGGGCACAGAGTATCTAGAACAACAAAGCCACAGGCTTCGCAGTCTGACAAGGACATCAAGAAATATTCCACCCAACACTGGCTGGGTAGCTCAGTTGGTTAGAGCATTGTCCTAATACACCAAGGTTGTGGGTTTGATCCCCAGGCAGGACAAGTACGAGAATCAACCAATGAATACATCAGAAGTGGAAGAACAAATCTCTCTCTCTCTCTCTCTCTCTGTCTGTCTCTTTTCCTCTCTCTAAAAAATCAATAAGTACGTTTTTCATAAAAGATATATGCCAAATTTTTTCAAAGTACCAATGAAACAAATTTTGACATAAAGTTCACGTAACATAAAAATTAACCATTTCAAAGTACACAGTTCAGTGGTATTTAGTCCATTCATGATGTTGTACTACCATCACCTCCACCTGGCTCCAGATCGTTCTCATCACCCCAGAAGGAAACCCCGCACCCCTTAAGCAGTGCCTCAGTCCCTCCCCATCCCTCATCCCCAGGGTCTGCAAACTACTCATCTGCTTTCTGTCTCTATGGATTTGCCTATTCTGAACATTTCATACAATGATGGTCTGAATGCTTGTTCCTGTCCCCCCACCCCCGCAAATTCATATGTTGAAACCTATCCCCTCAAGGTGAAGCTATTAGGAGGTGGGGCCTTTGGGAGGTGATTAGGTCATCTGGGTGGAGCCCTCCTGAATGGGATTTGTACCCTTAGAAAAGATGCTCCAGCCTTGGCTGTTCTAACTCAGTGGAGTGAGCGCCGACCTGCAAACCAAAAGGTTGCCGGTTCGCTTCCCAGTCAGGGCACATGCCCACGTCGTGGTCTGGGTTCCCATTTTGGGGGGTGGTACACGAGGTAACCAATCAATGCATCTCTCACACATCGATGTTTCTCTCCCTCTCTTTCTCATTCCCTGCCCCTCTCTCTCTCTGAAAATAAATAAACAAAACTTTTAAGAAAAAATAAAAAAATAAAAGGAAAAGAAGCCCCTGAAAGATCCCCCACCTCTTCCACCACCACATGAGTGTGCGATGCCGAAGAGGACGCTCACCTGACCATGCTGGTGCCCTGATCTTCGACTTCCAACCTCTAGGTCTGTGAGCAATCAATTTCTGCTGCTTATAAGCCCCCTTTGACGGTGTTTTGTTAAAGCAGCCCGACTGGGCTAAGTCGGTGGCTTTCACTTAGCAATCCACCCAATATTTTGATTTTATAACGGTAACTAACGTTTGCTGAACACCTGCTATGCCCCGGGTGCTGCTCCGCGCGCTCTGCACGTGTTAACCCATTTGAAAGTCTCGGCCGCAGTGAGGGGGTCCTATTGTTATCCTCGTTCTACCTTCCTGTGGGCAGAGGCACAGAGCGGTGGCCTGGTCTGCCAGAATGTTTTCCTTTCTCTTTTTTATTTTTATTTTTATTTTATTATTATTTTAAGCACCTGTAGCCTCCACATATTTGACTGTGGTAAAATATGCATAATGTGATGTTGACTGTTTTTAAATTGATTTTAGAGAGAGGGAAGGGGGGAGGAGAGACATCAACCTGTTGTTCCACTTATTTATGCATTCACTGGTTGATTTTTTAAAAGATTTTATTTATTTGTTTTTAGGGGGGGCGGGGGGAGAAAGAGGGGAAGAGAAACATCGATCAATGTGAGAGAGGAACATCGATAGGTTGCCTTCCGCACACGCCCCGACTGGGGATTGAACCTGCAACCTAGGCAGGTGCCCGGGCCAGAAATCAAACTGATGACCTTTCAGTGTATGGACAATACTCCAACCAACTGAGCCACACCTGACAGGGCCGTTGGTTGATTCTTGCATGTGCCCTGACCGGCAGGGGCTGCAAAAGGGGGCCGGCATGCAAGAGAACAGACCGATGATTGGTCAAGCCTGGCTGTATGCATTACTTAAAGCTCCTAGAGCCAGCTATGCCTGAAGCCAGCCAACTCCGTGACTTTTCACTCAGATGAGCCAATCAATTCCTGATTTTTCTGAAGCCGGTTACAGAGAGGCTTTCAGTCTCTTGAGACAGAAAGGGGCTGGACAGGTGGAGTGGCAATAAACCTGGCAAAAAGGCACTGGAAAGTAAGCTCCCTCCCGGGAAGGGGAGAGGCATGAGCAAACAGGAGTGGGTGGGAACACGGCCCATTTCAGGGGACAGACAGCAGATTGCCCAGGTGGCTGTAATGTGGAATTTACAAGGGGTCCTGGTGGGGTCGTGGTGCAACCTTCTGATTGTTAGACAAAGGGACAAGGCCCCCTTATGGAAGGCTTCAGCCTTGGAGGGACCTAAAGGCTTCGTCTGTCCAGGAGCAGCAGGAGCCATGAAAGGATTTAAGCAGCAGAGTGACACCATCAAGCTTTCGTCTTCTGAGGAGGCCTCTGTACTCTGACCCGTTGGCTGGGGGACGTGGAAATTGGTTTTCCTCCACGAAAAAGCATGAGGCGTGAGACAGCGGGCAGGCATTAATGTTAGAACTCCCATGCCCTTTGACACAGCACTTCTGGTTTGTGGAGTTTATTCACAAGGACAAAATCAGCAAAACACTGGTCGTGTTTAGCAAAAGAAGGGAAACGAGCTAAGCGTCTGTCAGGAGGAGCCCAGTGATAAAGAATGAAATTCAACAGAGTACATTTGAAGATCTAATTGATTTTATTAAGCAACTCACAAATCGGGCAACTAGAAGGGCAGAAGGTCTTTATAGGAAACCGGGCAGAGCAAGGAAACTATTAACAAAAGGGAAAAGAGAGTTATTTTTAGACCAGGACATCTTTGGGGGCAGGGAATAATAAGGGCTTTTATCATGCTGATTGCCTCTTCTTTCTAGTGGTGTGCTGGTAAATATTTAACCACTGGCTCTCTGGGGGAGGAAATGGTGCTGATTGATAGTGTTTGCCGATGCCTGTGGTGTAAATACTCCCACCTTGGCTGATTTAAAAAAAATTTATTTTTTTTTTTATTTTTAGAGAGAGGGAAAGGGAAGGAGAAAGGGTGGGAAAGAAACATCGATATGAGAGAAAAACATCAATGGGTTGCCTCTGGAACACACTCTGACTGGGGACCAAACCTGCAACCCAGGCATGTGCCCCAGCCAAGAATCGAACTGGCAACCTTTCGCTTTGCGGAACGATGCCCAACCGACAAAGCCACACCAGTCAGGGCCCACCATGGCTGCCAACATGACATCATTGAATGCAGAGTTCAGAAGAGACAGGCAACAGCCCTCCATTATGTACCGTTCCTACCATGTTGACACAAATGACGTAAATAACCTCTGGAGGAGGTGATTTATTGTGACCACGTACTTTCTTTCTGTTTAATATCATTTATTTTATTGTAAGTTTGTATAATTTAATTTTTACCAATGGCTATGTTCAACAACTGGCTTGCAAAATTCCAGAAAATTGAGCAAGCAGCTCTCATAGACTGTTACAAGCCAGCCCTGGAACACCACTGAGGTATAGCCAAGATGAGAAAGCCAAAGCTGACTTTTGGACGAGCTCCCCGGGGTTGTGTCTGCCCCCCGCTCTCCCCTCACTCACTCCTCTCTAGCCACACTGCTCTCCTTCCCGGATCTGGAATACGTTAGACTCACTCCTACCTCAGGACCTTGGCACTTGCTGTTTCCTCTGCTGTTTCTGCGCATACCCCCAGATAACCACATGACTCTCTTCCTTGACTCTTTTTTCAGGCCTTTGCTCAAATGACCCCATTCATCAGGGTCTGCTCTGACCAGCCTGTAAGAACATAGAATCCTGCCTCGCCAACACTCCAGCTTTTTTGCCTGCTTAGGTTTGATCATTAGCCCTTACTGTGCCATCTGAGCTAATATGCTTGCTGTTTTCTCTCTCGTCTGTCCATCTGTCCCATTGGAATGGCACCTCCAGGAGGCATGGAGTTTTGTCTGGTTTTCCTCTGCTATATCCCCAGTGCCTAGAACAGAGCCTGGCTACAGTAGGTGATCAATAAACGTGTATTGACTAAATAAATATGAGCGTATATCCCCCCCTTTTTTAAAAATATTTTTTTTATTTATTTTTAGAGAGAGGAGAAGAGAAGGGAGGAAGAGAGGGAGAGAAACATCGACACGAGAGACAAACATTAATTGGCCGCCTCTCGCATGCGACCCCACCTGGGGACCCAGCCTGCAACCCAGGCATGTGCCTGGACCAGGAATCAAACTGGCGACCCTTTGCTTCATGGGACGAAGCCCAACCAACTCAGTCACACGGGTCAGGGCCAGGCATGCATGCTCTGATCGAGCTTTACTTTATCACGCTTTCACAGATGTTGTGAGTTTTACAAGTTGAAGGCATGACCCTCCACCTGCAAAAAGGCTTTGATTCATTTTGTTGTGGGGTCTGGAACGGAACCGCTGCATTTCTGAGGAATGCCTGTATACACTTAAGTTTAAAAATAAAGTGCAGAATTGTCTTCGTAACTTGAGTAGTACTTCACCATCTGTGCTTACACGGGATAGGCTACCTCTGGGAGAAAACCCAAGAAAGTGGCGGCCCCAGTGCCTCCCAGGAGGGGCCCCATGGGGAGGGGAAAAGGGGAGGTGTTCACAGTGCCCTCTCCTGTGCCTTTAGAAATCTGTGCCCTCTGTCCTTAATTACCTATTAACGTTTTTGAGCTGTTCTATGAAAAGTACCACCTCCAGCTGTTGTGGGGAGCAGGGACACCGAGGACAGGGAACCTGGGCCACGTGTAGGGCTGGGCAGTGACCCTGGAGCAGACTGGACAGGGCTGCCAAGCTATCATGGCCTGTTCCGGAACATCGTGCCATGGAATGTTTTGCAGGAAATCCTTAGAAGGCTCTGGGAGGTGAGGCCAATCCCTCAGGTCTGGCCTCTGCAAACCAGCGGGACGGCTCTCCCAGAAATGCCCCTCAACCAACTCGGCCCCTACATAAAAAGGTCCCAATGAGATCATGCCATGTCCACCTGTCCAGTGGATCAAAGTTCTCTCGGTCCTTTGTACCCCATCTTGTAAGGGTACGGCTGACTCACATGCTGCCCCACTCCCCGATTCTTCCTTCTCTCTTCTCCTGCTCTCTCCCCACCCCTCTTCCTCTCCTCCCTCCTCCTCCTCCTTTTCCCCCTGGGGGTCCTCCTTCCAGTCATGCACCCCTTTCCCAGGGTCTCTGATACATCGGGTCTCTCTCTCTCGGCTCTAAGCATTTGCCCATGCTGTTCCCTCTGCCTGGAACTCCCTTCACCCACCTCTTCACCAGACTGTGGTTTATCCCAGGGATCTTGGCTTCCTTCCTTCCTGTAACAAAAATTTGCTGGGCATCCACTCTTTGTTAGGCACCCTGCCAGGCATGAGGGAGTAGGGCTGCGGGGCGGGGGGTCACACCCCAGCTGGCAAGGCAGGAAGTAAAGGAGCCGACAGAAACTAGAAACAAGGGAATTCTTTCAAAGAGTAAACTGCTGCCACAATAACTGATCTGCAACCTGACCTGGGAGAAGGAGCACACCTGGTAAGAACGATGGCTCAGGGTGGGAATGCGCTCGGAGAATTCAGGAATCAGAAAGAAGGTCAGTGCAGCTGATCAACGCGGCCAGAAAGGTTGGTCTCCCTGGGCGTCACAGACTCTGGGAGCGGCCTATTGACCTCCCCTCCTCCAGGAAGCCCTCCTTGACTGCATCAGAGGCCCCCATCCCAACACTGTTCACTCTTGATTATCACTGGCCTGCTTCCATCACTGCCCTATGAGGGCCTGTCACTACCGTGTCTCAAGCACTGTACCCTAAATATCTGGGTACACAGCAGGTGCTCAGTGAATCCCCTGGCCACCTCAGGAAGACTTATTTTCTCTATCCCCTTGTCTCCCCAGTAAGCCTCTCCCTGCCCCAGCCCTGGCACTCCTGAGCTTCCCACCTGGCCACTGACGCCGACTGTGGCCCAGGTGCTTTCATCTCACCTTCAAAGGCCCATCTGGGGAGGATCCCCAGCTCCAGCTGCCTCTGATGGGCTTCCGGCCCAAGGCGAAGGCTCTGAAGCGGTCAGATCAAACACCTCCAGGGCTGGCCCTGAGCTGGGTCAGGGCCAGCATGGCGGAGGCTCCAAGGAGACACAGGTCCCCGGCATGAGTGTTTAGGCGTAGAGAGTGGAGACGAGACAGACAGGGTGTGAACCCAGCAGAGGGTCCCCATCACCCTAACAGCACAACTTCCAGTTGCTGACTTATTTCCTGCCAGGGGCTGAACTAATGTTTTACAATAATATTATTTATTCATTTGAATTGGTAACATAAAGTCAGGGAATGAAACGCAGAAGACCCCAAAGGCTTACGGGAAAAAGAAAGTATCCCTATGTCACAATTTTAAAAAGTTAGTAAAAAGAACCCACCCCTCACTTTGGGTGGGGGCAGCTCAAATTTTTAAACAAGGTGCCTCTGCTGTTCACCCAGTTCCTCTCCCTGGAGGCAACGACAGTTACCAATTTCACTCGAAATGTTTGTTCAAAAAATATTTGTTGAGCATCTACTATGTGCCAGGCACCATTCTATGGGCTGAGGCTAAAATGGTGAGTGAGCGACAGAGGCTAAAGTCCCAGTGCGCATTGAACTGATACTCCCATGGAAGAGACGAATGACGAACAGAGACATAAGGAGAATATGGAGTATGCTAAATGGTGGAAAGTTCTGCATAGAAAAATTAAGTACAGGTGAGCGATAAGATCTGAGCGTCAGTTGTCTTGATAGAAAGTCAGAGAAGACGGAACAGCAGGCTTGTGTGTTGATGGGAATGGGCTAGATCCCTGGATTCTAGAAGAATAGCGGAGGACAGGGAGGGGAGAATGGTTGGAATGTTGTCCTTGACTACACAGGAGAGAAAGTGCCCCACGCTCAAGAACATAACTGATCATTAGTAGGGAAGGTGTGTTTCCCAAAGGTGGCCGCGACAATCTCTCTCATCCTACAAACTCCTACCACGTGACCTTAACATTTCTCCCACAGGGTGTGTTTTGCGTGAGGTTACGCTCCCTCCCCTTGAACCCAGGCCGAACTTTGTGGCTGCCTTGACCAGTAAAGTCAGGCCCACCCCACTTGCTCTGGGGGTATTCACGCTTGGAACCTAGACACCATACTGTAAGGAAGCCCAACCAGCCCACACAGCGAGACCATGCGGAGAGGTCCCATGTAGGTACTCCAGCTGTCGGCTCAGCTGAGGTCCCAGCTAGCAACCGTCAGTACCAACTGCTAGATGTGAGTGAAGATCCCTCCAGCTGATTCTAGCTCTCAGCCATTTAGTCACCCCCAGTTTGCAAGTCTTGCCAGCTGAGGTCCCAGGCATGAGGGAGCAGAGACAAGCCAGCCGTGCTGTGCCTTGTTCAAATTCCTAAACTGCAGAATCCATGAATGTAATACAAGTTTTGTTTAACACCACTAAGCTTGGAGGTTGTGGTTAGACAGCAGCAGATAATTGGTACACCAAATAATAGGAGGAATGGTGGGTAGATGAGTGGTAGGAGTCTGGGGAAGTTTTCTTCTTGTTTTGGGGGTGGGAGGAGTTTTCTTCTGATGGATCTTCTTTTTTCAGGGAAGCAGGAAGCAAGGTCCCCACTGAGAGTGAAAAAAAAAGAGAGGAGGTACAGGAGTTTGAGGAGAGAGGAGAAGTTATTAAAAAATCTAGGAAACAATGCAAGTGTCCATCAATGAATGAATGGATAAACAAAATGTGGTATATACATACCAAGGAATACTATTCAGCTGCCATTAAAATTTTTTTTTACTTTTATTTATTTTATCTTTCCCCGAGCACATGCATATTGATTTCAGAGGGGGAAAGGGAGGGAGAGAGGGAGAGAAACATTGATGGGTTGTGTCTTGTGTGCGCCTGGACTGGGGACCAAACCCACAACCTAGGTATATACTCTGACTGGGAATCAATCCCACGACCTTTTGGTTTATGGGACGACACTCCAACCAAGTGAGCCACATTGACCAGGGCTCAGCTGTCATCTTTCTGTGCCACCCATCATGCCGGTATGAATGTCCTCAAGAGTTCAAGAGGTTCGACGATGCCAAAAAGAGAGGCACACGCCCAGAGCTTATCAGGCCGTGCTCCAAAGTTATTTTCCAGTTTGTAATTATGTTAATGAAACATGATCCACTGGAGAATTTGAAGTCATTGATGATCGTAGAGCTGGGAAAATTGTGGGAACTTCACAGGCCCCTGCTGTTACTTTAGTCTCATCATACTGACAACCACAGCTGGCATCATGGACCCAGAGGAAGCAAGAGAAAAGCACCCAGGAGGGAAAGTCCTGGGGCTCTTTTTCTAGGAACATGATACATATACACAAGTAAAATGCCTCAAGGTGAAATGAAACTCTGACACGGATCAACCTTGAAAATGTTATGCTCAGTGAAATCAGCCAGACATGAAAGGACAACTATTGTATGATTAGACTTACGTGAGGTACCTAGAATAGACCGATTCATAGAGATGGAAAGTAAAGTAGAGTTTACCAGGGGCTGGGGGGTGGAGTTCAGGTTTAATGGAAACAGAGTTTCTTTTGCAGATGCAAAGTTTTGGGAATGGCCCTCAGCTGTGTGGCTCAGTGGCTTGAGTGCCAGCCTACGAACCAAAAGGTTGCCAGTTCGATTCCCAATCAGAGCCCATGCTTGGGTTGTGGGGCCAATTCCCCAGTTAGGGATGTTTGAGAGGCAACCAATTGATGTATATTTTGCACATTGATCTTTCTCTCTCTCTCTCTCTCTCCCTCCCTTCCCCTCTCTCTAAGAAGTAAATAAATAAAATCTTTTTTTTTTTAAGTTCTGGGAATGGGTAGAGATGATGGGTGCATGACACTGTGAACATGCTTCACGCCACTAAATTGCACTTTAAAAAATGGTTAAAATGGTCATTTCTGTTACATACCTTTTAGCACAATTTTTTTAAAAATAGGATACCCAAAGAGCAAATGGGCTCGGGCTCTGAAGGAGAATCACCAGGCAACATTAGCGCTCTCTTGAGGTTCACGGTCCTGAAGTTAAAGTGAGGCCTGTGCACGTGGGTATGGGTTTTTCGAGCCCACTCAGCAGCCCACTGTAGGTGGGTAGTTGAGGGTCTGCTCTATGAGGCAGGACGAGGGAAAGCGATCGGAGCATTGAGGGCAGGGACAAGGAAAGTAGATTGCAATGCTCCGCAGGGCTCTAAGCTGGGGGAGGGCGGTGTGAGCGAGAGAGGGAGGGAGACAATGGAAAGCAGCTGGACTCTGGAACGGAAGGGCTCCCTGATGCAGTTGAAGGAGTTTGGGAGTCGAGACGCCAGATGGGGTGAGCTGGGAAGGTCCCAACAGTAGGCCTGGTGTGGGAGGCTCAACGTTGAGATTGTGGAGGGAGCCAGTGTGGCCGCTGGTTGTGACAAAGTGTCCGCTCTAGTTACGGAAGGGAGGGAGGGGATGAGGGTAAGTGGGGGACAGGGTCTTTGCAAGAGAAGAATCTGGGCACTGAGGAGCCAGCACGGTGGAACAGTCACCTCTGTGCATTTTGAAATACCCAAGAATTAGAGCGGGAAAGAGTGACAGGAGTTGAGAAACTGAGGGGCAGAGAGCTGGGGGGTCCTCCAGCACAGTGGGTGGTGCAGAGGGATTGGGGAGATTCAAAATGGAAGGTTTAGCTCCTTCCCAAGCTGCTCTTTTTATCCCACATCACCCTAATTCAACCCAAAGGGCATCTGGCTGCAACAGATGTCCCCATCCTGAGGATGTGGGGTCGTCATGACAACCACATCTCCATCACTTTGGGCACGGGGTAGGGACTGGCATTCATTTCCTTGGGAACAGCCAGGCCAACTTCCTGGAGGAGGAGTGTCAGCATCTGAAAGATGGTTACTGGCCTGGTATTCCTTCTCTTACCAGCGTTACTCCTTCCTCTAGGAAACCCTTACAGGATTGTCCTAAACTTCTTCTCCCTCTCCCACCCTCACCCAATTAGCTTCTACCCTGGATCCCTGATCTTGGGAGAAGAGGAGGAAGCCACGGGGCTGGGGGTGTGGGTAAGGGGTGTCTAACAGTTCACAGGAGAGGTAGGTCATCAGGAAAACCATCCAATATTCATTCAATCAACAAATATTTATTGAGGGCCTACTATGTTCTGAGAACTGCACCAGAGCCAGGGATAAAGTGGTAAATAAACGAAATCCAAGTCTTCTTGAGTGTACATTCTATTAGTAGGAGGGGGATCAAAAGCAAATAGACCAGCCCTGGCTGGCGTGGCTCAGTGGATTGAGCTCCAGCTTGTGAACCAAAGGATCACCGGTTTGATTCCCAGTCAGGGTACATGCCTGGGTTGCAGGTCAGGTCCCCAGTTGCGGGCATGTGAGAGGCAACCACACATTGATGTTTCTGTTCCTCTCTTTCTCCCTCCCTTCCCCTCTCTCTAGAAATAAATCTTAAACAACAACAATAACAACAAATAAATTAGCAAACATATAGAGCAGTCCAATAGAAATAGAATGGAGCCCTGGACGGGTGGTTCAGTTGATTGGAGCATCGTCCTGCACACCAAAAGGTTGTGGGTTCAATCCTTAGTCAGGGCACGTACCGAGGTTGCAGGTTTGATCCCCAGTTGGCTAGCATCCGGGAGGCTACCAACTGATGTTTCTCTGTCACACCAATGTTTCTCTCCCTCTGTCTAAAATCAGTAATAACAGATATATCCTCAGATGAGGATTTTTAAAAAAGAAATAAAATGGAAGCCACATAGGTCAGTTTTAATTTTCTGGTAGCCATATTTAAAAAATAAAAAAAAAAGAAACAGGCAAAATTAATTTTAATCCCATTGAACTAAATTAACTTAACCCAATTTTGGTAAGCAGAATATTGTCCCCTGAAGAAGTCGGTGGCCTAATGCCCTGAAACTGGGACTGTATGTCCGACATGGCAAGAGGGACTGCAGATGTGGCTAAGGTCAGAAGCTTGACATGTGGGTATTCTCCTGGGTCACCTAGGTTGGGGGCGGGGGGTGGTGATAACAATGGAATTAAACGCCCTTATAAGGAAAGAGGACAGCAAGAGAGTCAGAGAGAGAAAGATGCGAAGCCTGGAGCAGAAGTTGGAGTGAAACTATAAACACACTAGTGGATGGTACATCCTAGTTCAGTTAATTATCTTTGAGGTTTGGTTTTCCACTTATAACCTAGACTCCATACTGAATTCTTCTAGCCTCCTCAAATGTTTGGCTGCAACTCTCCTAACTAACTTTTTCAATTTTCTCCCACCCTTTGACTCGGAATTATCGAGAACTAAAACTGCTCTTTTTCCTGAAGCTCTGCAAACTGCATTTAGACAACCTGATAAAAACTTCAGAGAAATCATCACAAGAGCTTACGCTCGGATAATCTGCATACCTAATGCTGTGTAAGCTACTAAAAAAGTTTACCTGAATACCCAATGACATCTCCAGAGACATATCAACCTGCAAAAGAGACTTGGATATCCAGGTATCTCCTCAACTGGCAGCTCTTCAGGATCAGAAACTGAATTATAATTTGCTCCAATTACTAACTTTTGTTTGTTTCTTTTATTTAATAGGAATGCTTCTTATTACATACCTGATTACTTCCTCATACAAGAAAGGCCTAACTTTGGGAACCCACCTGCATCACTGCGAACAAGACATAAATCTTGAACCGAGTTGACCTAGCCTCAGGAGTGAGAGACTGATTCAATGAGATCTGGAACAATTTACCAACTCAGCATGGGTTTAAGCTTATATCAGATGACCCATGATGTTAAAATACTCCACAATATTACCCAGTGTCCTGGCCCTGGGTAGGCCAATTTTCTCCCGCCCCTTGATTTGGATTTATTGAGAACTAAAACTGCCCTTTTCCCTGAAGCTCTGCGAACTGCAGTTAGACAGCTTGGTTCACATCATCATCCCGATATGCCAAGGTTCCCGGTTCGAGCCCCAGTCAGGGCACACACAAGCATCAACCAGCAAATGCATAAATGAATGGGACAACAAATCTCTCTCTCTCTCTCCCCCTTCCTTCCCTCCTTCCATTCTCTCTTTTCTAAAATCAGTCAATAAAAAATTTTTAAAAAAGATTTTATTTATTTATTTAGAGAGAGGGGAAGGGAGGGAGAAAGAGAGGGAGAGAAACCCACGTGTGGTTGCCTCTCACATGCCCCCAACTAGCGACCTGGTCCACAACCCAGGCTTGTGCCCTGACTGGGAATCGAACTGGCGACGCTTTGGTTCGCAGGCCGGCACTCAGTCCACTGAGCCACGCAAGCCAGGGCCAAATTTTTAAAAAATACTACTCAAATTGTTGATCAGTTCTCAGGGTTCCTGAGGCCTTGGACCTCTTTTCACAGATAAACACTTTCCGTTTGGGACAATGGCCATGGACCGGATCTCACTCTATTGCCTGTATAATTATTGCAGAATTCACTACTGTCATCCTATGTAGGTGTGTGCTTTCTGGGTGACAATGTGCCCTATCCTTGACTTGTCACCTATCCACTGCCCAGGCAGTTAGTGTCCACACTTTTACTTCCAGACCTTAGCATCACAGGGTAGGGTGGAGTGTGAGTTCTGTTTCATTTTGTAATGTAAGTACCTCCATGGGACTAGATAAAGGCTACACTTCTTCCATCTCCCAGGGCACTTTGTGTTAGAGACCTTGATTGATTTCAGTGCCTGACATTAACGCTACTTGTTTGTGTTCTCTTCATGTGCTTTAAATTCCTGCTCTTATGTTTTAAATTCTCTAATAAAGAGTGAGCCTGAGAAAACCTAAACCCCCAACCTCCACCCCAATAAAGACAGAACCCCATGTTCTTGCGCGGGCCCGGTCTCTACCTGAGACCTAGCTGTGTGGCCCCACGGGTGCTATGCGATTTCCAGGTCTTGTAAGTAATAAACCCGTATCTTATTCCTGGTGGCTTTTGCTGAAGGGTTCCTTGCAATTGTAATAAGAACCCGAAGGTCCAGTAACAACATTGGTTATTGACTGGCTGAGACCAGCCTAAAACAGCAAGAATTAATATAATTAAAATGGGAATTCTCTCAACATTTAATATATAAATTAAATGCAAACACTGCGATTTTTAAATGTCGAAAATATCAAAATAGCAGTGTTAGGAAAAAGAACATAAGTGGAGTCACTTTACTTTCTTTTTTTTTCTTTTTTTCTTTTTTTAAAGAGAGAGGGGAAAGGAGGGAGAAAGAGAGGGAGGGAAACATCGACATGAGAGAGAAACACTGATCAGTTGCTTCTCCCATGTGCCCTGACCAGGGATTGAACCCACAACCTAGGTATGTGTCCTGACCAGAAATCAAACCCACGATGCTCCAACCAACCAAGCCACACCAACCAGAGCTGGAGCCACTTTAAAATAGAGCTGGAGCTCCAGCTAGTGTGGTTGGGTGCCCTCCTGCAAACTGAAAGGTCATCGGTCCCATTTATGGTCAGGGCACGTGCCTGGGGAGCACGTATGAGAGGCAGCTGATTGATGTTTCTCTCTCACATCGATGTCCCTCTCCCTCTCTTTCTCCCTCCCTCTCCCTCTCTCTGAAATCAAAAACAAAAACAAATATATAGAGGTATATATGCACGTATGTATCTGTAAAATAGACCTGCAGCAGCCACCCCGGAGAAACTGCCTTCAAGACTTGCGCCTCAAACCTTTGCAATGTTAAAACTGAGCAAAATAACCTTGGGCTGGACCTAAAGCAACACTGTGCTGTTTGCAAAAGTAGCAAGAAAGCAGATGTTATGATTAAGGACTGAAAATTCAAAATATTGTTTAGAATTAGCCTCACTGCTATATTATTTGCACCAATAGCTAATGCCTCTATTTAGGTAATTGTTTTTCCCTTTCTCATAAATACCTAAATTTGAGCACTATTTGGAGTAAATAACTATTCTTTTTTAAAAAAAATTTTGGTAGATTTTTATTTATTTATTTTTAGGGAGAGGGGAAGGAAGGGAGAAAGAGGAAGAGGAACATTGATGTGTGAGAGATTGGTTGCCTCTCGCACTCCCCCAACTGGGGACCTGGCCTGCAACCCAGGGATGTGCCCTGACTGGGAATCGAACCAGTGACCATTTGGTTCACAGGCCAGCACTGAATCCACTGAGCCACACCAGCCAGGGCTCAAATAGCTATTTGTATTGATCTCAAATAAATGCTTGTTACCTCTCACTTTGAAAAGCCTTTTTATTTTTATGTTAGCATCAGTAACCATATGGTTCGATCTATTTTAATGGGATTTTATTTTGGAATTTGACCATATGATTGTGACGTTCCTATGGAGAGATAGATGTCTGAGACTGGTAGTTATAAAAAAGGATCGAGGGCTGACTTACCAGACAGTAAAGCAACTGTGAAGCTACAATAATCAAAATAGTAGGGTCCTAGCAAAGGAATGGACAAGATGAGTGGCCACAGGCAGATCCCGGCTACACAGGAATTTAATATTTGATAAAGGTGGTATCTCAGTTCAGTGAGAAAATAAGAGTTCATTTAACAAATAGTGCTGACACAACTGGTAAAATGAAATTGTGCCCTGGTCACACACTGTATTATTGAAAGATTGGTTCCAGAAAGATCGAAGGCGTCCATGTAAAAAGCACAACAGCAAACCTTACAAGAAAATACAGGCACTAACTGAGGCAGGATAGTAAGAAGTTGGGGAAATTCCTTGGCAAGTGGAATGGACAGATGGCTAAACAAGGCCAAGCAATGTGATAAATGCAAGGTCTTTTCTTCCCTAATCAAGGACACTTAGGAGTAAATGGTTTACACGTTCCAGACCATCCCTGGGCGGTGATGAGGAGGGGCAGACCCACCTTGGTCCTGATCCCTTTTGGTGACATTCTTTAAAGATGAAACTGACCAGAATATGACCCTAACCCCTCTATACACTCATTTTAATGAATCAGCATATTTAAAACACACCTGGAAGGCTGATAAATATTCTATTGAGATTCCCTGCTCTGAGACCTCCCCTTAAATTCCCTCCTTTAGAAAAGAGATAAAAACCCTTAAGGAAAAGGAACTAGTGTGCACTCTCCCAGGGGCACGCCCATGCCTTCTTTCTTCAGATGTGCATCTTTGCTGTCTTTCTCCTGAACACTAAAGGCCCCACGAGACTTGCAACCAGGGGAACAGCAGCAGTTCATGGGGGCTAACCCCCTGAACCTGTCTCCAGGGGCCCTCCTCTTGCCTCTGTAACTAGTTCCCTGAGTCCACGCAGCCCGGCTGGCTCACTTCTCCTGCCTCTATTACCAAGGCAGCTCCACCTAAGCTCCCTCCTGTTGCTGTGATCTTGCCTCTTCTGTTTTAAGCCCTTCCTTTGTTTCACTGTCCTCAGCTTTAATAAACATACTCTCAAAATCACCTGGGCTCATGTTGTGAAATCTTTGCTGTACAAAGTCAAGAACCTACACATTCCAGACCATGCTGGAGCAGACCCACCTCGGTCCTCGTTCCTTTCCAGTGACATAACTGTCAAGTGGGGCTCTTTAATTAAGATAGATAAGCCAGAAAAAAAAATTAAGGGTACACATGTTTGGCTGCATTAGAACTAGAAACATTTATGTGGCAAAAAAAAAAAAAAAGAAAAGAAAAGAAAGAAAGAAAAAGAAAAAGTAAACAAAGCCTATAGGTAAATGACAAATGAGGAGAAAATACTTGTAATGCAAATGACTCATGAACGTTTAACACATATAAAGAGTTTTGGCAGATCAATACAACAAAAACATGTAAAAACACGAAATAGATATTTTTCAGAGCAATAAAATGAGCCAGTCCATACATATATGAAAAGACACTCAGCCTGCGCAGGAGGCGGAGCTAAGCATATTCAAACAACAGGAAGGTTTTCCTTCACACCCGCTCAATGGCACAAATGACAGAGGAGCAAACACCTTCCCCTGGGTGGACTCTGTGGTAAAAAGGCAGCTCAGGTATCACAGATGGTTACAGTCTTTCTTCTTTCTTTCTTTTTTTAGAGAGAGAGAGAGTGGGGAATGGAGGGAGAAAGAGAGGGAGAGAAACATCAATGCGTGGTTGCCTCTCGTGCGCCCCCTACTGGGGACCTGGCTTGCAACCCAGGCATGTGCCCTGACGGGGACTCAAACCGGCAGCCCTTTGGTTGGCAGGCGGGCACTCAATCCACTGAGCCACACCAGCCAGGGGGGTTACATCCTTTTTGAAAGGGAACCTGGGAGCGCCTAGTGCAGTCAGAAATGGATTTTACCCTTGTCTCAGCAACCCCGCTGCCAGAAATGCAGCCGATGGAAACGAAACATCCAGAATGAGGTGAAGGCCCACGCGGAAGGGCGCTCACGGCAGGACTAGAGTAGCGAGAAGTTGGGAATCAAAGACGAAAACCTGTCTTTGGGTTGGATAATTTAAGTAATATTTGCGTATATTATGTATACAACCCCTTATGGTTCAAACTCTGATTATATGAGCTGGAGGAAGGATCCCCCTCCCCATCCCAGGTTTCTGGTGTCAGGAGGAGAGAGAAAATGGGAGAAGAGAAAGGTAAAATGAGGGGGAGGCCTGGAAGCTTTTCTCGCCCAAAAGAAGGGCAGGCCCAGACCTGCCCAACCCCTGCCTGGGCCACCAAGGGGCTCCCCGCGCCTCGGAGACGGTGAGCGGTGAGGGGTTGGGGAGGCTGGTACCAGGACTTACTACATTGCCTTTGCCTCCAGGTACAGAATCACTATGTTCAGTAAACTGAAGAGTCTCGTTTAAACTTCTTTTAAATGAAAATATTTTTTCTTTATTATTTTTTTATTTTTTATTTTTTAGAGAAAGGAGAAGGGAGGGAGAAACAGAGGGAGAGAAAACGTCCATCATTTGCGTCCCGCTCACCCCTGACTATAGAGACCTGGCCCGCAACACAGGCATGTGCTCTGACTGGGAATTGAACCAGCAACCTTTCGGGTCACAGGCCAGCACTCAATCCACTGAGCCACACCAGCCAGGGCTTAATGAAAATATTTTTTAAACATTTTCCTTTTTAGGCCCCCGTGCCTTGGCCCCCCCATTCATTCATTCATTCTCTCATTCTTTCATTCAACCACTATTTCCCCAGCACCTGCTGCCGGCTACACCCCTTCGAGGCACTGGGAAGGCTGCAGTGAACAGACTAAACTCCTGCCCCGCAGCGGCGGATGGTGACGAGCAGTGATAAAATCGACCAGGTAAGGGCTGGGAAACAGGGAGGAGAAAGGGAAGGGGGCGGTGCTGCGGGAGGAGGAGGTACAGTGTTAAAAGGCAAGGCCAGGGCAGATGGGTGCCTTTGGAGGACCTGAAGGAGGTAGTGAAAGGGCAAGATATGATGCTATCTAGGGGAAGTGAGGTCCTGGTCAGCAGTGGCACAGTGTTAACAAAGGTCCTGAGGTATGCGGTCAAGGAACAGTAAGGCAACCAGTATTCTTCTTCTTCTCCTTCTTCTTCTTCTACTCCTTCTCCTCCTCCTCCTCCACCTCCTTCTCAGAGAGAGAGAGCGAGAGTGAGAGCGAGAGAGAGAGAGAGAGAGAGAGAGATTTGTCGTTCCATTTATTTATGCATTCATTGGCTGCTTCTTGTACGTTCCCTGGCTGGGGATCGAACCTGCAACCTTGGCATATTGGGATGACGCTCTAACGAACTGAGCTACCTAGTCAGGGCACAGCCTGTATTCTTACTTCTCTCTCTAAAATGTGAGATCTGCGCCCATGCTCCTCCCCTGCTCAAATCCCTTCTGAGGTCCCCTACCCCAGGCCGGCCCTCCATACCTCCCCGTCCTCCTCCCCTCACTTTCTCAGCCCTTTGTAGGATGTCCTGCCAATTCAGCTCAGTTCTGACACAATCTATGTGGTGACAACCTCAGATCACACAGGTTAAGTCTCAATCCCATACAATTGTTCCCACTTCAGATGACAATCCCAAGTCCAGGTTGTCACCTGAGCTTCTGACCCAGCAGCTATAAATCAGAGGTTCCCACAACCTCTTCAGTTTCCGGTATTCCAGAATAGCGTGCTTTTAAAATCACCAAAATACTGATTTTTTTGTGCAGCAATATTTTTTGATAATGTGACGTTTGACTCATTTATGTCTTGAGCTGCACCCAGACAGCTGCCGACTGCCTCATAATTTCATATGGAACCAGGCTCACTCATTTAGAAAGCCTTCTGACCACATCACTCGCTGCTGGCATTCATACAAGTATATTGAGATAATTGCGGAGTCACGTGCAATTTTAAGAAATAATGCACCTGGCTGGTGTGGCTGAGTTGGTTGAAGTGTAATGCCATAAGGCTGAACGGTCATGGGTTCCATTCCCAGCCAGGGCACATGCCCAGTTTGCAGGTTTGATCCTGGTTGGGGCCCACCCATATGAGAAGGCACCCCTGAATGCCTTTGATGTTTCTCCCTCATTCTCTCTCACATTGATCTCTCTCTCTCTCTCTCCTCCGCCCTTCCTTCCTCTCTCTCTGAAAGCAATGAAAAAAATGTCTTCAGATGCGTGTTAAAAAAGTGATAATAATACAAAGAGATCTTGCCCTGGCCGGGTTGCTCAGTTGGTTAGAGCATTGCCTCCATACACCAAGGTTGCATGTTCGATCCAGGGTCAGAGCACATACAAGAATCAACCAATGAATGCATATGTAAATGGAACAACAAATCAGTTTTTCCTGTCCCTCTCCCTTCCTCTCTCTCTCAAATCAATCAGTACATATATTTTTTAAGACAGATCTTCTGTACCCTTCGCTCAGATTCCCCCAACAGAAACATCTTATAAAATGATAGTACAGTCAATTCTTCTTATTCACAGCAGTTCTGTTCTCTAAAGTTGCTGCGAACCCTGAGTTCCAGGAATACAAGGCCACTGCTCACGAGGGGGGCTCCCCCCACCCCGGCGGGAGGGGAGAGGGCAGGGTTAGATTCCTGCAAGCTTCTGGTCACATTTTCAGGAACCGGTTCATCGATGCGTAACTTTGTTTCATTTGTGTTTCTGCTTAAAGACACCTTGTATAAAAACCCTGCTGATCACTCCCATTGCACGCAGGCCAAGGAAGCACGCTCATCTAGCACATTTTTTAAAATGCGTGTATTTTCTCTGTAAGGCACATGGCTGCCTCCTTGCGCTGAGGAACGGTGGGTGGCACTTCGGCATGACTCTCGTGGGCCATTTTAAATAGCGGTCAGCCGCAAAAAGCACAAAAATGTGAGAAATGTGGCACGAAATAGACCGTGAAAAGGACACTTGTTTAAAGTATGAGAGCTCAGTGGAGAAGCAGGGTTCACCTTGCTCAACCCCAACTGGGAATGTGTGTGTCGGACAACTCAGCGTTGTTGTTTTTTTTGCCGTCCTGTACATATCTGCGCATGACTGCTGAAGGGCCAAGGGTCAGTGAAAGCATGGCAAGTATTTATTTTGGGATTTTTATGTATTTGCCTCACAAACCCAGAATCCACAAATAATGAGTATGGACTGTCTAACAGGGGTGTGCAAGCTGCGGCCCCCAGGCCGCGTGCGGCCCAGGGTGGCTATGAATTCGGCTCAACACAGAATCGTAAATTTACTTAAGACATGACATTTTTTGTTCTTGGGAGTGTCTGTGTATTTAATGGGGCCCAAGAACCCTTCTTCTCCCAGTGCGGGCCAGAGACGCCAAAAGCTTAGACGCCCGTGGTATTGACATTGATATAGTCAAGACCATTCCCATTTCCAGGGTCCTTCCTGTTGCCCGTTTATAGCCTCCCCCTTCTCTAGTCCCGCCCCCCCACCCCCCAAAGCCTAGTGACCACAAATCTGTTCTCCATTTCTAGGGTTTTCTCACATCGAGAATGTTATAGAAATGGAATCACACAGCATAAAACTTTTTGAGATCTAGTTAAAGTGTACAATTCAGTGGTTTTTAATGTATTCACAGAGTTGTGTACCACCACCGTGATCAATTTTAGAACATTTTTATCACCCCAAAAAGAAACTCTGCGCCCCTTAGCCATCACTCCCCAATCTTGCCATCCCTCCCAGCCCCTGGCAAATACGAATCTGCTGTCTGTCTTTTTTAAAAATTTTATTTATGTATTTATTTAGAGAGAGGGGAAAGGAAGGAGAAAGAGAGGGAGAGAAACATCAATGTGTGGTTGCCTCTCATGCGCCCCCTACTGGGAACCTGGCGAGCAACCCAGGGATGTGTCCTAACTAGGAATGGAACCAGTGACCCTTGGGTTTGCAGGTTGATGCTCAATCCACTGAGCCACACCAGGCAAGACTGCTTTCTGTCTTTATAGATTTGTCTGTTCTAGACATTTCATGGAAATGGGATCCTACATTATGTGGTCTTGCATGTCTGGCTTCTTTCACTCAGCATATTTCCAAGGTTCACCCATGTGGTGGCATCGATCAGAACTAACTTCCTTTTCAGGGCTGAATAATATTCCATTGCATGGATGGACTATATTTTGTTTATCCATTCATCCATTCATGGGTCAGGATTGACTCTTAAGGTCAGAAAGAAAGCAGAGAAGTTGAGGAAGACCAAATGCCATCTTTCTTTTTTCCACACTAAAATATTTGTATTAATGATGGCATTTTGGCATCTTTTCAAAATATGTACCAAAATGCCGGTTTAGTCATCTTTGCTGGTAGTACCGACATCGACTGTGCTCTGGTGTCCGTATTAAATGATCACTGGGAGTTTTATAGTTCAAAGAGGTGAGGATTGGAAATCTCAAAGACAAGTATTTACTAACTTTCATTAAGCGTGGGTCCTGTTTAAGTACCGGACTTATTCGACCCTCCCAATAGCCCGGTGAAGAGGAACTGTTATGATCACCCACATTTGACAGGTGAGAACACTGAGGCTCTCTGCTGAGGCTGCACAGCAAGTGAATGGGGAAGCTGGATTTGAACCCAGGCTCTCTGGCTTCAGCGGCCTCCCTGTCAGTCACAACTCCAATAAATTCCACCTAGTGGATCAGCCTCGAGGATGCCATGCACCACCTCCAGAGTTGGGCTAGTCTGTAATTTCATGATTCTAATGTTCGAAGATCGGACGATTGTACTTCCTGGATATCAAGGAACGTGTGGATGGATGATATGACATCTGGAATTTGCTTCAAAATAAATGCAGGTGACCCTGAACAGTGTGGCACATTGGTTGGGCGTTGTTCCACAAAGTGAAAGGTCACCGGTTCAAATCCCTAATCAGGGCACATGCCGGAGTTACGGATTTGGTCCCGGTTGGGGCTTTCAGGAGAGGCAACTGATTGATGTTTCTCCCTCACATCAATGTTTCTCTCCCTCTCTTTCTCTCTTCCTTCCTCTCTCTCTAAAAATAAGTAAGTAAAATCTTTAAAAATAAGTAAATGCAAGCGTGGGCATTGGATGGGGTATGAGAGCACAGGGAGCTCAAATCAAATTTGTTACAAAAATCAAACAACCAATGAAATGAGGACACTCGGCGTCCCAGCTCAGGCTTTGGCACTGAGGCTCTCCAGGAACTGAAGGCGAGAAGATGCCCTGGTGCTGATAGACCTGCTGCTTCCTGACTGTGTGGCCCCAGCTAAGTTACTTCACCTGTCTGGGACTCAGGCTCTTCACCTGCCCAGTGGGGAAGACAACACAAACCTCGTTTGAGAAGCTCAACATGCCGAGCTGAGTACAGAACCTGACCTGCAGCAAGAACTCAGTGAATGAGGAGGAGACAGCATGGGGTGGGTGACTTCACCTCTCTGTGCCTCAGCCTCCTTATCTGTAAAATGGGAGAGTCATGATACCTAACTTTTTAGGGCTATAGAGAGGATTCTTGCAAAGACCCCGAGGCAAGACTGTGGCTGGTAATGTCATTGAAAAGTGACCTGCCTGGAGAGGGTGTGCCTCTGGCCAGCCAGTCATGTGGGTTCTTGACTGTGTGTAGGAAAGATGTCACAGCACAAGACCAGGTGATTTTGAGAGGACATTTATTGAAACTGGGGACTGTGAAACAAGGAAGGGCTTAGGGTAGAAGAAACAATAGGAGAACCTATGTAGAGCTGCTTTGGCTCTCTAGAGAGTCAGAGAAAAGGGGGCCTTGGGAACAGGTTCAGGGGTTCAACCCAGGACGAGCTACCGCTGCCCACAGCTCCCCTGGTGGCAAGTCTCGTGGGGACCCTTAGAGTTTAGGAGAGAAAAGTAAAGACGCACGCTTAAGAGGGAGGGAGGGAAGGTGTGGGCATGCTCCAGAAAGAGCTATGCTGGCTCTTTGTCTTGAGGGTGTTTATCTGTTTTCTTTCTTTCTTTTTTTTTAAAATTTATTGATTAGAGGGAAAGAGAGAGCAAGAGAGAGAAACATCAGTTTGTTGTTCCACTTATTTGTACATTCATCAGTTGCTTCTCATATGTGCCCTGACCAGGGATCAAACCTGCAACCTCGGTGTATCAGGACGACGCTCTAACCAACTGAGCTACCCAACCAAGATTGATCTGTTTTCTAAAGGTAATCTTGTGGGGCGGGGGGTGGTCTTAGGGGAGGATCTCAGTAGAATATTTATCAGCCTTATGCTGATGCACCAAAATGAAATTTATTTCCCTGGCTTCATCTGTCCTTAGGTGTGGTTGGCACAAGTGACACTAATTGGATTTCTGCTATCTATCTCCCTGAGTAGAGGCCTGGCCAGCGTGGCTGAGTTGGTTGGGTGTTGTCCTGCAAAGCAAAAGATCACGAGTTCAATTCCTAGTCAGGGCACATGCCTGGGTGGTGGGTTCCATCCCTCACTGGGGCACGTGTGAGAGGCAATTGAACGTCTCTCTCTCACATCGATGTTTCTCTCGTTTCTCTCCCTCTCTCCCTCCCTTCCCCTCTTTCTAAAAATAAATAAATAAATATTTCTCTCTCCAGGTAGGGCGATTTAAGCTATTTACCCTCTGGTTGGGGGCAAATGTAAACCATTTACTCTTAAGCGTGCTTGGTAAGAGAAGATAGGATTTTGCAATTAACTAGATGGCTGTAAACTGCTTGGCCGTTTAAGTTCCTGTCTCAGTCTTCCTATTCCACGGTTCCTGGCTCACTGGCCCATCTCAGTAAGGTCAGAAACAGCGAAGGGGCCACTGTGCCTGGAACTGAGTGAATGAGCGGGGAAGGTGGGAAAGAAGGGTAGAGAGTGGAGGGGGATCGCCTGGTCTGGCTGAGTGAGGTGAGAACCAGAAGGGGAACCGAGGAGGGAAGTGGCATCACTTGCTACAGTAAAAAAAATTCTGCTGCCATCATGGGAACTTCCACTGGGGACAAGGAGGCGATGGTAATAGTGCAGGTGGGAGAGATGGCGGCTGGACCTGGGTGTTAGCTGTGCGGGTGGGACTTTCAGCACATTTTTTTTAGCTTAATTTTATTTATTTTTATTTATTTTTAGTGTTTATGCTATTACAGTTGTCCCCACCTCCACCCAGCCCCACCCTCTCTCCTTTCTCAGTCACGCCCCCATATCTTTGTCTCCATGGGTCACACTGAAATGTTCTTTGGTCAATCCCTTCGTCATCTTTCACCCCGTCCCCCCTCCCCTCCGGCAGCTGTCAGTCTGTTTTACGTCTCTCTGCTTCTGTTCCTATTTTGTTCATTTGTTTATCGTGTTCGTTAGATTCTACTTATAAGTGAGATCACATGGTATTTGTCTTTCTCCAGCCGGCTCGACTTAGCACAGTGCTCTCCAGGCCCACCCACGCTGTCGCAAAGGGTAAGAGTTCCTTCTATTTCACTCCACTGTGGACACTACCCTGGCTTTTTTATCTACTCATCTGCATTTTGCAGATGCAGCGAACACGATTCCTTGCTGCCTGCGATGAGGAGTGTGAGACACAAAAAACAGTCATGGATCTCTTCAAAGCTTTCAGCCCGAGTGCCGGAAGGATGATGCCGCTCAAGAAAACAGGCTCCTTGGAATCTTGGAGTGCTTAGCCTGTAGCCACACCCAGGCATGCCTGACCTGGGCTGTGTCACAGGGGATGCTGTCAGCCAAAGGCAGGACTGCTGTCACAGGGAAGGAAAGCCAGGGCTGACTGGCTCATGTTGACGAGACCCAGACTCAGGGACAGCGTCGCCTTTCACCTCGCATTTTCCCCCTGGCCTGGGCTGGCCCCTCCTTTCCCCAGAGTCCAGGAAGAAATTTTCTCTCCCGTCTCCGCCCTAAATTCATCGTCAACCTGGTTGGTGGTGCTCTCAGGCCTGACTTCACTCAGGTTGCTGAAAACTACCGACAGGCAGTACCTCTCAGCTGCTCTGTGTGTGATGGGAGGTACAGATCCGATCTCCCACCCCATGTGCGTTAGCTAGGGTGGTTGGTGATGCAGGCTGTGAAAATTCACAACGAGAAGAAAGTGCAGAGCAGGAAGTATTTTTTTCAAATACTCTATTTATTTATTTTTAGAGAGAGGGAAAGGGAAGGAGAAAGAGAAAGAGAGAAACATCGATGCGGGAGAGAAACGTCCACAGTTTGCCTCTTGCACGCCCCCAACTGGGGAGCTGGCCTGCAACACAGGCATGTGCCCCGACTGGGAGTTGAACCGGCGACCTTTCAATTCACAGGCTGGCGCTCAATCCAGTAAGCCACACATTCACTCTCCAAGAAAGGAGAGGGGCATAGTGTGGGGAGAGACAACAGCATTGAGGGGTGGGGGCTTTGAGCTTTCACTGGATTATAATTGGATTAAAAAGGGGAGGGGTTGCTGTTGGGGGGCCCCTGGACTGTTGGGGGCGTTGTCACCAGAGGCTGCAGTTTGTTCCAATGTTATCTTCTGCCTGTAGCTGTAGGGAGCGGTTAGTCAAGTTCTGTTCTTGCTTCCCAGTAATTTCCAGCCCTGCGGACACAAGCTCAGAAGAGTAAAACAGCAGTCATGTTTAACAAGGTCTCAGGCCAGCTCAGCAGATGGTGCCAGGGTAGCAAATGGTGCTGACTTTACCCTTTGTGTGTAACCTGCCACCACTCCCCATCTTCTAAGACTTCTGAAGCTGTTTCCCTCTCCCTCTTTGGACCGTTTTCTAATCTGGTTGTTTGTCTTTTTCTTATTGATTTGTAGATGCTCTTTATATATGGCGGCTAAAAATCACTGTTAGTTACATGTGTCGCAAAAAGCTTCTCACTGCTTGTGGTTCCTCCTTTCATTTTGTTTATGGTCTCTGAAAGAGGCCTGTGTTTTCCTGTCAACATTTTGATTTGCAACATTAGGTCTTCGATCCACCTGGGGACGACTTTTGTGTACGGTATGAGGTAGAGATTCCATCTCCCCCACTATGTGGATAGCCCGCATCCTAGCCTTTATGATCTATAAGGTAACTTCTGTCTCCTAGTAAATCTCCATGGTGCCTTTCTGTCTCTTTCTCTCTCTCTCTCTCTCTCTCTCCCTCCCCGCCCCATACCTTTCCCCTCTCTTTCCCCCAGGCACATACACCCTTGCTTTCTTTCCCCTAACCTCCAAGGGCCCTTCTTCTGCCTCTATAACTTGTTTCCTGAGCCCACGCAGCTCAGCTGTCTCACTTCTTCTACTTCTGTGACTTTCTAAATAAACTTTTGCTTGTAAAAAAAAAATATCTCCATGGAAGCATGGGTCTGCTTCTGGGCTCTCTGTGGTGTGTGTGTGTGTGTGTGTGTGTGTGTGTGTGTGTGTGTGTGTGTCAATCTGTTCATCTAATGTTATGCAAATACCTTGGGCTCTTACTCCTTAAGGCTGAGCTATAATGATCTTGATTTTTGGCTGGGCCAGCCCCTCATCCTCATCCTCGAAATTATCTTGCTTTTTCTTGCAGCTTTGTTTTTTCCCCACATGTATTAGTTGACTAAGTTGCTGTAAGAAATTACCCGAACTGGCGCCCTCCCTCTGGCGAGCACCCCTGCGCCTTGCCCCGCACCCTCCCCCTCCCCTCCCCCCAGGACTTTACCATCATCTTCTTCTCCCTTAAGCTCCAAGGGTCCTTTTGCTCTCTAACTTGTTTCCTGAACCCACTTCTTCTATGACTCACTTCTACCTCTGTGACTTTCTAAATAAACTTTTGTTTATAGTTCGAAAAAAAATTCCTACCGGCTGATTAGCTTAAACCGCAGATACTTGACTCAGTTCCAGACACTAGAGGTCCAAGGTCAAGGTTGGTGCCTCCTGAGGGCTGTTTGGGACAATCCGTTACAGGCCTGTATCCTTGGCTTTAGATGAAAGAATCCTCCCCGTGTCTCTTCACTTCCTCTTTCCTCTGAGTCTGTCTCTGTGCTCAAATTTCTCCTTCCTAAAGGACACCCATCCTACTGGATGAGAGCCCACCCTCGTGACCCCATTTTATTGTAACTTGGTTACCCAATCTCCAAATGACACCACTTTCTGAGGTCTTGAGGGTTAGGATTCTAACATGTTTTTTTTGGAGGGGAACACAATTCAACCTATTACATCACATCAACTTGATAATCCTCTTAAGTTTGGAAAGATCTTTGGGGGAGGGTGTCGAAGGTAGATATTGAATTGAATTCTATTAAATATAAATCTCGCTTCACCTCTGAAACTATGTCTTGCTTCCTTTCTTACCTTTTGGAGGGACTTCTTTCAAACATCTCTTCCCTTAGAGTGAACACAAAATCCTGGCTGCAGCATTGTAGAAATCTGGATCCTAGCCTCATCTTTCCACTGTGTGTCCTTGGGCAATGGCCTTCCCTCTCTGAACCAGTTTCCTTATCTGTGAAGAGGAGATAATAATACTTGCAATAGCTGGTGGTGATAATGCCAATACTACTTCACGGGATTATTATGAAGACTAAATGGGATTATGCCTTTCAAAACCTTAGAAGCTGCTGCGAGGTTGCTCAGCTGGTTAGTGCGTTGTCCACACCAAATTTGCAGGTTCGATCCCCAGTCAGGGCACATACAAGAAGCAATGAATGCGTAAATAAGTGGAACAACAAATCACTGTTTCTGTCTTTCTCTCTCTAAAAGCAATAAGTAAAAGAAAAATCTTTATAAAAAAAAACAAAAACAAAAAAACACCAACCTCAGAACCTGCTGGGCCTCAGGCAGGCACGTCATTATCATTTCAGAAGCTTCCTTGTTGGTGGTTTTATCAGTTCCCTCTCTGTCTCGGACTTAAACACTGGAGTTCCTGCAAAGCCCAGTTCCGTCGACCCCTGTGCTTTAGCCCACCTGCACCAGAAGTCGCGAACCTGTGGCCAAGGGCTCGATCCGGCCACTGAAAATGTTTCTTTGACTCCTGTATGTTAGAAAAAAACATATTTTTAAAGCTAACTTTAAAATATGAGACTTCACATTTTTAAAATCCTAGACTGTCAGTCTCTCTTTTAAAAGATTTTATTTATTTTACTTTTAGAGAGACGGGAAGAAAGGAAGAGAGAAATGTCAGTCAGTTGCCTCTCACATGCACCCCAAAGGAGGACCCTGGAACTGCCACCCAGGCATGTGCCCTGACTGGGAGTTGACCTGCGGACCTCCTGGTTCACAGGCTGGTGCTCAATCCACTGAGCCACACCAGCAAGGGCTGTTTCTCTGTCTTTTATAACAACACTTCTTTCAAGGGGTTTGTGGGGGCTGGTACCCCATTCCTGTCCTCCAGCCTCTCCAGAAGCCACTCTGATCAGTTTTACCCTCACCGCCACACGGGTCCTGCCCAGTCCCTGCTAACCGCCCCCTCACCAAATCCAGTGGCCCTTCTCAGCCCTTCTCTTATCTAACCACTCAGAAACATTTTACCTTTTTCTTTTTAAAACTGAGATATAGTCACCCACGTACCATAAAAGTCACCTTTTAAAAGTAAGCAATTCAGCCTTTTTTTTGGGGGGGGGGGGGTTTATTCTCTAGTTGTACAACTACCATCACAATCTAGGTCTAGGACATTTGTAAAATTTTAAAAATTTGTTTATTTTAGCCCCAGCTGGTATAGCTCAGTGGATTGAGCACCGGCCTGCAAACCAAAGGGTCACCAGTTCGATTCTCAGTCAGGGCACATGCCTGGGTAGCAGGCCAGGTCCCTGGTGGGGGGGCGTGTGAGAGGCAACCACACACTAATGTTTCTCTCCCTCTCTCCCTCCATTCCCCTCTGTCTAAAAAATAAAATAAAATAAAGAAGATCTTTAAAAAATTATTTTAGAGAACAAAGGAAAGAGAGACATCGATTTCTTGTCCCACTTATTTACATATTCATTGCTTGTTTCTTGTATGTACCCTGACCAGGGATGGAACCCACAACCTTGGTGTATCAGGACAACGCTCTAACCAACTGAGCTACCAGGCCAGGGTGGTCCAGAACATTTTCACCATCCCCAAAAGGAAAGCTCATTCCTCCCCCTTAACCCAGCCCCGGGCAACCACTGATCTACTTTCTGTCTCTGTGGATTTGTCTGCTCTGGACATTTCAGATAAACGGGATCCTACACGGCAGTCTTCTATGTCTGGCTTCTCTTACTCAGCATGTTTTCAAGGGGCATCCATGTTGTAGGATGGATCGGAACTTCATTCCTTTTTATGGCTGAAAAATAATTGCATTGTGTGGCTAGAGCCTCTCTTATTTAGCCATCGTCAGTTAATAGGCATTGCGCTGTCTCCACCTTTTGGCCGGAGTGGCTAGTACGGCTGTGAACATTCACGTGTAAGCTTTTTGCATGAAGACAGGTTTTCATTTTTTTGGGTTCACATAGAGCTTGTGTACATAAGTTTTATTTCTCTTGGCTCACCAAGTAGGAGTGGGATTGCTCAGTCATAAAGTGGGTATAATGTTTAACTTTCTAAGAACCTGCCAGACGGTTTTCCAGGCCACCTCATTTTGCGTGCCCACCAGCAACGCAGGAGAGGCTGGGTGGGGCGGCGGGGTGGGGCTGGGGGGCGCCCGCTGGTCGCACCGATGGTTTAAAGCAGCGTCTCTAACAGGGGTACAGTGACCTCAACAGCTTTTAAGGCGTGACTACTCTGTCCTCCTGAGCTCTTTTCCAGGTGCTCCAAGGACACTTTTCCCTTTCTCATTGGCTATTCTCTCTGTTTCATTTTCTGAATCCTCCTCTTTTTCCCATCTCAGCCGTATTCCCCTGCTGTTCTCTGCTGGCCTCATGGTGGTAGATACCATCCATGTTCTGGTGACTTCTAAGTGTCTATGTCTGGCCTGCACCTCTCTCCCGAGCTCCAGATGCCCCGTGCCTCCGCAGCGTCTCCCCTGGGAGGCCCAAGAGCTCAGGCTTGACCTGTTCCTCCCACTATTTCCTCGCTTCTGGACAATGAGATTCTAGTCTTCCAGACCCGTGGGTTGTAAAATCAGAAGTGATCTTTGACTTCTCTCCCATCCTACATCAAAGCGTCAGCAAACCACCTCCATTGGCTGGCGTGCTGTCCCCTACACCAAAAAGTTGCGGGTTTGATTCCTGTTCAGAGCACATACCTGGGTTGCAGGTTCAATCCCCCAGTCATGGCGGGTACAGGAGGCGACAGATCTCTCTCTTTCAAATCAATAAGCATGGCCATGGCTGGTGCGGCTCAGTGGACTGAGTGAAGGCCCGTGAACCGAAAGGTCACTGGTTCAATTCCCAGTCAGGGCACATGCCTGGGTTGCAGGCCAGGTCCCTGGTTGGGGGCATGCCAGAGGCAACCGATTGACATCTCTGGCACCAATATTTCTCTCCCTCTCTTTCCCCCTCCCTTCCCCTCTCTCTAAAAATAAATAAATAAAATCATGAAAAAAGTAAAATCAATAAGCATACCCTTGGGTGAGGACTTTTTAAAAAAATTGTCAGCAATTTTTCCTACTGATTCCATCTTCAAAAGGTGCCCATAATCTGACCACATCTCTCTCCTTCCACTGCCTCACGGGGGCCCTCACTGGCCTCCCAGCTCCCACCCTGGAGGCTCCTACCCTGTTTTAGCTTGTCACAGACCTGGCAGATCCTTGTCCCTCCTCCACTCATAACACTCCTGTGCCCCACACGCTGTATGATTCCATATCTATGACGCGTTCAGAACAGGCAAACCCAGAGGCAGAAGGTACATTAGCGGATTAGTAGCTTACCTAGGGCCGGGGAAGGGGATGGAGGAATTGAGGGGTGACGGCTAAGCATACAGGTTTCTTTCTGAGGTGATAAAAATGTTCTAAAATTGATTGTGATGACGGTAACACAGCTCTGTGAGTTTACCAAAAACACCCACTGAATTGTACACTTTTTTATTTTTTAGACAAAAAGAAAACCTCCTTTAAAAAAAATATTTTATTTATTTATTATTAGATGGGAAGGGAAGAGAAAGAGAGAGAGGGAAGCATTGATGTGAGAGAGAAACATTGATCAGTTGCCTCTCGTCAGCTCCCTGACCAGCACCGAACCTGCAACCCAGGCATATGCCCTAGACCAGGAATCGAACCGGGGACCTTTCACTTTGCAGGTCAATGCCCAACCAACTGAGCTACATCAGTCAGGGCCTGAATCGTACCCTTTAAATGAGTGAACTGTATGGTGAGTTACAGTTTAACAAAGCTGTTACCACCCTCCCCCAAACCCTCCACCGAAAAAAGATCCTTCCCTTGACTCTCATGTTACACAGAGAAAACGCAGAGTCCTCACCACAGCTTGTCTGGCCCTGTGTGCTCTGCCTTCCCCCTTCTATTCTCAGCCCAACTATTTTCTGAACACATCGTCTCCCCTCTCCAATCTGCTCACTCTGTTTCAGCAATGCTGGCCTCCACTTAAAAAATTCATTAATTTTAGAGAGAGAGAGGGGAAGAGAATGAGCAAGAGAAACATTGATTTGTTGTTCCACTTACTGATGTATTTATTGGTTGATTCTTGTATGTGCCCTGACCTGGGACTGAACCCACAACCTTGGTGAATCAGGATGATGCTCTAACGCACTGAGCTACCGGGCCAGGGTGCGTAGTGTCCTTGCATGTTCTGCCTCAGGGCCTTTGCACTTGCTGTTCCTAAAATTCTCCATGGTTCTTTCTCTCACCTCCTCCAGAGAAGCTTTCCCCACCATCCTTCCAGAACAGCAGTGCCCTCTGCCAGGCTTCCCTCCCCGTCATTCAGCTTTGGCTCCATAGCACCCCCTCACTTCCTGTCATACTGGACATGGACTTGTAACTGCCCCCTCCTCCTCAGGAACACGTGGTCTCCCTGAGGGCAGGGATTTATCCTGCTCACCTCTGTATCCCCCGGTACTAAAACAGTGCCTGGCACCAAGTAGGTGCCCAAGAATCCTTTGTTATGTGCGCAAATAAGCAAAAGCTCTCTGCATCCTTCCCTCTCCGAGCCTCAGACCCGCATGTCCAAGGGCCTCCTGCTTGCCTTTCCTGGCTGACTGTTGGCTCACACATTGGTGAATTGATGGTAGCCCCCCAAAAAGAAATGTCCAGGCCCTGGAACCTGGAACATGACCTTATTTGGAAAAAAAATTGTCTTTGCAGATGTAATTAAGTTAAGGATCTTGAGGTGAAATCATCCTAGATTATCCTGGTGGGCCCTAAATCCAATGACAAGTGTCCCTATGGGAGACAGAAGAGAAGATGCAGACATAGAGGAAATGGCCATGTGAAGACACGAGGCAGAGAGATTGGAGTGATGCAGCCGCAAGCCCAGGAATGTCAGGAGTCACAAGAAGCTGGAAGAAGTGAGGAAGGATCCTCCCCTACAGCCTTCAGAGGAAGCACGACCCTGCCGACACCTTGATTTCAGACTTTCCACCTCCAGGCCGGGGAGGGAATCCATTTCTTTTAAGCCACCCAGTATGTGGTCCTTTGTTATAGCAGCTACAGGAAACTAATACAGTCCCCATGCCCTAATCACCTTTGCATATTCCTCAAACCTGCTCTTTCCCCAGGGCCCATCTAAGAACCACCTCAGCTCCCACTCCATCACCAGGCTGCAGGCCTGAGCCTCAGCCTGGACGTCTTCTCCACTCTCATCCCTCCACAAGTGCTTGGCCTCAGAGTCCTGTTTCTTTAAGCCACTGAGTTTATGGGAGTTTGTATAGCTGCAGTAAGAACAAACACATGGCCCTGGCTGGTGTGGCTCAGTGGATTGAGTGCCCGCCTGCAAACCAAAGGGTCGCTGGTTCAATTCCCAGTCAGGGCACATGCCTGAGTTGTGGGCCAGGTCCCCAGTTGGGGTTGCATGTGAGGCAACCACACATTGATGTTTTTCTCCCTCTCTTTTTCCCTCCCGTGCCCCCTCTCTAAAAAATAAATAAAATCTTTAAAAAAAGAAAAACCCTGAATTCACTGATGGTTCCTGTAAAGGAATTCCCCCTCAAAGCCTCAGCTCCCCATGTGTAAAATAATGATCATTGGAGCTGGGGCACCTTGCCCCCTTCAGACATCTCCAGTGTCTCTGACGGAACCATGCACACAGCAGGCACTTAATGTCTGCCGAGTGAGCACGTGTTCACTACCCTAAACTTTCCCACGATTGACTCGTTTACTCCTCAAGCGTACCCGTGAGGTGAACGCTGTCAACCCATTCAGGCTGCAGCAGGAGCGGAGCTCACCTACAGCTTACCCCGCGTGTTTGCGGCTGAGCTGGGAGATGCTCGGAGGCTGGGTAACACTAACAGCTGCCATGATGTGCCCGGTGTTGTTCTCAACCTGCCAAGGGCGCAGGTCACGGCCACGGGTGAGGCTGGCCGCCGTCACTCTGGTCGCGGTGGGCATGCGGGAGGGAACACTGCCGCCAGAGGGCACCAGATACACACCAGGGTGTTTTCTCATCACAGGGGCCAGGGGGCCGACAGTCCGGCCAGGTCAGGGACGGTCCCTCACCATGAAGAATTGGTCCACCACGGGTGCCAGCAGTGCCGTTGCCAGGAGCCATGAAACACTAGGCTAGGTGCCCACCCTGGCAACAACCAGTGGTAAAAAAGCAAAAACAAGAAAAAATGAGGATGAAAAAACGAAGATGCTAGGGCTACCTTCCTGGGCTCAAAACTAGCTCAGAACATGGCTCAGCCACTGACTAGCTCTGTAACCTTGGTCGCGTCTTTGAACCTTCCTGAGCTCATCTGCAAAACGGGGATGCTAACCGTCCCTTCCTCATACTTTGTGAGGATTAAGACATGTCAATGCTCAGAACAATGCCTGGGAGGTGCTCAGGGCTATTCAGTGTTAGCCGTGAATATTATGTTAGTAGCAAGTGCTTGGTGTCTGAACCTGTCACCCCTCCCAGGCTTGGAGGCCCTCTGTGGGCAGGAGCAGGTGTGAATGGGCCTCGTCAGCACAGTGAGGAGTGTTTGTTGACTGACTAACTGTGGCACTGATGTCAAGGAGTCCTGAGTGCCCGTGGCTCCCAGGGAAGATGGACACGAGGCCAGGTGGGGACCACAGGTTTATTGGGGGCTCCACGCACGCACATTCACAGCGTCACACGACAACGGCACAGTTACTCAATACACGCAAGGTGGTGGCCTCTGCCCACAGCCAGGGCCCAGAGGCAGTGGGGTGCAGTCTCCTCCCCTGTGGTCCAGACCCAGCTGGGTGCCTTCCTCCTGGGCAGCTGGGGGAGGGGGGCTGCTGGGGTGGGTCCCAGGCCTGGAACGGGGAAGCGAGCAGGCGAGTCCAGGGAGGCCGGGGTGGAGGGACCGCCGCCCGTCCTCACTCCAGGGACTGCAGCATCAACAGCTGTTTCAGCACCTTCGTCTGGCTGGTCTCGCGGATCTCGCCGGCAAGGAACATCTCGTCCACGACTGTGTAAACCTGCGTAGAGGGAGGTAAAGGGGGGCCTAGTGTGAGGAAAGGGGTCCAGGATGCTGGTCCAAGCCTCGGAGCTGGGGACTCCGAGGCCTGTAAGCCAGACAATGGGCACCGGCGTAAGCTCGGGGGCAGCACCCTCCGTCCCCCACCTGTGGCTCCCGCAACCTCGTCTTCCCCAGGAACCCACCTTGTAGAAGTTGAACACCAGGTCCAGTTCACAGACGTTGTGGAAATATTCGTTTAAGACCTGGGAGAGGAAGCGACAGATGGTGAGAGATGGGCAGGGAGAGACACACACACACAGACGGGAATGGAGGTCATCAGACAGAGATGGAAGGAAGGACAGAGAGACCAAGGAGGAGGAGGGAGAGACAGAGAGGGAGACAGAGACAGAGATGGTGAGAAACAGACAGAAACAAGCCTGAAGATCAGATGGTGATAGAAAAAGGTGGCAGAAAGGACAGACTGAGGCAGAGGAAGGACGAAAAACAGACACACGTGGGGGAGACGGAGATGGACTCAGACGGTAGCATAAAGACAATGGTGGGCTGGCACAGAAACAAGGAGAGACAAAAAGAAACACTGCGCTGAGTAGAGATAGAGTCCGCCCGCTGCCCAGGGGAGACGGAGGAGGGGCTGTCTGCGCACGCACGAGGAGAGACTTAGGGCTGCTTCCCAGTCCCAGGGGCCGCCCGGAGCCCAGTCCGCCCGCCTGCCCGCGCACACACCTCCACAAAGTTGTGGATGGCCTCCAGGTAGGCCAGGTTGTTGTCATTGACGTCCACGCAGATGCAGAAGTAGAGGCCGGCATAGCGTCGGTAAATGATCTTGAAGTTCCGGAACTGCGGGGCAGAGAGGCTGTCAGAGACAGGGCGCGCCCAGGACCCACCATGCTGGGCGGACTGGGGCCGAAACATTTAGTCCTTCATTCCTCTCATGGTCCCTGAAGCCTTGTTCTGTGTCTGGTCCTGTGCTGGGGACACGGTGATGACCGAGACCGGCCTAGCCCTCCCCTCCTGGGGTTCATCCAGTGGTGAGAGATTCATCCTCAGACATCCCCAGAGAGGGCAGGGCTGGGTTGCAGGAGTCTAGAAGAGGGGGCAGCTAACTCAGCCTGGGCATCCACAGGGCTTCCTGGAGGAGGGGGCACCTGACCTGAGATGTAGAGGATGTGCAGGAATGAACAGGCAGGAATGTTCCAGGCAGAGCGAGCAGCTTGTACAGAAGCCCAGAACTAAGTGGGAGCCTGGAGTGTCCCACAGCACCCATCCCACCTGTTCACGGCTCCCTATTGCCTCTGAAGGGAGTCGAATTTCTTAGCCTGGAACCAAGTCATTCATTCATTCCACAAACGCTGCCCCAGCACCAGCCGCGGGGCGGGCTCTTATAACCAAGACAATCCCAGCCCCGCCCTTAACTGAATTGTAATAGAAATAGGACTACAGTAACACGCACACAACCCAGGTACAAATAGGCATGGATGGAGGGCGCAGACTCTAATTTTACGTGTGTGTAAGCAGATAGAGAGATAGGTAGATTAGACACAGACACACACACTGGATTGCAAAGCACAGAGGCATCAGCCAACACCGGGGAACGGCGGCTGCTGGCTGGGTGGGGGCGTGGCACCACCTGGCAGCAACTGCGAAGACCGACGTTAGTCCTCGATTTTTCCTTTTATTCCAGTTTATCCTTTTGTTTCTTTCTAACATCATTACTGTAATGCCTGAACGTAATCCACGGACTAATAAGCGTGTATCAGCATGTATACTTTGCCTTTAAAAAAAAATTTGTTTATTTATTTATTTATTTTTAGAGAGAGGGGAAGGGAGGGAGAAAGAGAGGGAGAGAAACATCGAGGTGTGAGAAATGTGGATGGATTGCCTCTTTCACGTCCCCCAACCTGAGACCTGGTCCGCAACCCCAGCATGTTCCCTTACCGCTGACCGGGAATTGAACCAGCGATATTTTGGTTTGTGGGACGCCCAGTCCACTGAGCCACACCGGTCAGGAATCTGCTTCTTTTTTAAAAGGATACAGATTACGATCACATGGTTGAAGACCCCTGCTGGAGAGAGGGCTCAAGAACAGGAGGCCCGGGGGCAGGAAAACCGTCGAGACATTCCCCACCAGACCGTCACAGCTGGAGTGTCTTGGTAGGATCTGACCCTGGGCAGCCCTTTCTGCTTCCTGCTGACATCCTCCTAGCTCCTTCCTGCCCCTCTGTGAATTCAGTCTCCAGGCTTCTCGGAGGTCGGCCCTACACCCACATGTCTGCTGCTACCGATTCAGATAAGTCTCTGCCTTCGGGCTGGGGTGGGTCCCCTCTCTGAACTCCTTCGGCCACAGGGGCCCTGTCCCAGCCCTGACCATTCCAGGTGTCACTGTCTAGGGACAGGTCTGTCTCTTCATGGACAGCGAGCCCTGACAGGGAAGGCGGGGGCTGTCACCACTGTGTCCCCAGCACTATCCAACACCGCCTTGGACATTAAATAGGTGCTTCAGTAGACAGAATAATGTCCCCATGCCCCCACCCTTCAGGGATATCCACATCCTAAGCCTAGGAATCTGTGAACTTTTCCTCACAAGGAGAAAGGGACTCTGCAGATGAGATTAAGTTAAGGATCTTGAGGTGGGGCGATGACCTTGGACTGTCTGAACGGGTCCAGTGTAATCACAAGGGTCCTTACAAGGGAAAGGGGACAGCAGGGGAGTGTGACTCGAGAGAGAGAGATTTCAAGATGCTACGCTGCTGGCTCTGAGGACAGAGGAGCCTCGAGGAGCCGGACAAGGCAAGGAACTGCCTTCTCCTCTGGAGCCTGCAGGAGCTAGCCCTGCTCACCCGTTTCGGACATCTGACCTCAAGAACTGTAGGACTAGTTGGTTATTTCACAGCACTAAGTTTGTGGTAATTTGTTACGGCAGGAACAGGGAACTAACACAGGTGCCAAGGAAGTGCATTAATGAATAAACCAGAGGAAGAAAGTTTGGATGGCTGGGCCTTCGGGCTGGGTGTTTGTTTTTTCCCCAAGTCTCCTCCTTCAGGAAGCCTGCCCTGACTTCAGTCTCATAAGAGAGACATTATTTCATGTCTCCGTCTCCTGACATGGTCCAGTTTGTCGGGTGAGGGACCAATTCTCTCATTCCCCACTGCATCTCCTCCTCCAGGAAGCCCTCCCTGACCTCCTCGCTGGGTCAGGTGCCCTCCTCCTGCCAGGCTGCTCCATCCTGGCCCCGCCCACTCTAGGCTGTCACTGTCTGGAGACAGGTCTGTGTCCCTTACTGGGCTGTCTCAGTCCCGGCTGTGAGCTGAGAGCAGGGTGGGCCCCAGAGGAGACCCACAAGGAATGGCTGGTAAATAAATGCATGAATGAACAAATGAATGTGTGGGTCTGGATTGGGAGGAACCCAAGATCTGAGGGTCAGGCCCCTGCGTCCTTCTGATCAGGGGCCTCCCTGGCTGCTCCTGCCCTATTCGGGCCTCCTGGGGTGCCCCCATCCCTCAGAGGTCCATTCTCAGAGCTCAGCGTGGGACCTGGCACTGCACTAGCATTGGACGCCCGAGAGTGGGCACCTGCAACGTCCCCGCTCCTCCTCTCCCAGACCCACACCGCACGCGGCAAGGCCACCAGCGACCGCCACTGGCCGCTTCCAGGGGCCAGTCCCTGTCCTCCTCCTGGACGTACTTTCCCCTTAGCCGCTGGGACAGCCAGCTGCCCTGACTTCCCTCCTCCGCTCCCACCTCTAGCTGTGACCTCACCTCGCCTTCGCTCACCTCTGTCTGTCCTCACTGCCCTGGCGAGTCCCACGGCTGTAGTTGCCCTTGACCTGTGGAACCTTCCATGACAGCGTGTCCTGCCCAGCCCTCTCCCTGAACTCCAGCCTGTTGCTCCCTCCGGAGGTGTCCACTGGAATGGGGACAGACGGGCACCTCCCTCCAGATCTTCACCTCTGCCTGCTCTTTCCGAAGCCCGTCCTGTCTCAGAAAATGACAGTGCTGTCCTATCAGTGGCCCTGCCTTCTCTCACACTCCACGTCTAACCCTTGGCTCTCCTGCTAAGTCTTCTCGCCACCCCCACTGCTTCCATGCCAGTTCCAGTCGCCAGCATCTGTCACCTGGACCACAGCCGTCGCCTGCGGCAGTCTCCCTGCTTCTTCTGCTTTTGCCCCCTGTGGAGGTGTCCCTAAGTCAGCCTGAGTCCCTCTTCAGCTCAAAACCCTCCTTGGCTGCCACCTCTCCCAGAGGCAGAGCCCACGTCCTCCCACAGCCCACGAGGTCCTATGCCATCTGCCCCCTGTCTCTCTGTCCTCACCTCCCCCCGCCCCTTCCTGCACCTCAGACAGGCTGGCCCCTTGCCATCCCAGGCCTGCTCCAATGTGTCCCCCGCCGCAGGGCCGCTGCATTTGCCAGCTCCCTGGGCTTGGAATGCTCCTCTCTCAGACATCATGTCCTTTCACCCCTTCAAACCTTCGGGTCTTGGCTCAAATGTCACCTCTTCAATGAGGATTTTCTGATCGAGCCATTCAAAGCTGCATTCCAACCCCAGGGCACACACCCCAGCACTTCTACCCCCGGCAGCTGCCGCCTTATGCTCCCGGGCACCTGTCCCCACCTGACACACTGTATCTTTACCATTGGTTCTCCAAGGGTGGGGACTCGGTTACGTCTGTTATGTTCGCCACGGTATCCCCAGCACCTGGAACAGCGCCTGGCACACAGCAGGCTCTCTGTAAGTACCTGCTGGACTCTTCAGGACAATCAGCCTGGTCTCTTAAACAGGCTAACACCGGGGGAATGAAAGGTGGAGACTTCTCGATGAAGAGACCAGAGACACAGCAACCAAAGCAAGGTGAGACCCCCGACTGGCTTTGAACAATCAGCACGGACTATGTAAGGGAAATTAAACTATTTGTTGGGTAATAGAGTAATATTAGGGAAGTATGATGAATTTTATCAGGTCTGCTGATAATCTTGTCGCAACGTGCACTGGCCAGGTGGCTCGGCTGGTTGAGGCGTCATCCTGTATACCAAAAGTTTGCAGGTTCAATTCCTGGTCAGGGCACACACCTAGGTTGTGGGTTCCATCTCCAGTCAGGGTGTGTACGGGAAGCAACCCATCAATGTTTCTCTCTCACATCAATGTTTCTCTCTCTCTCTCCCTCCCTCTCTCTCTAAAATCAATAAACATATCTTTAGATGAGGATTTAAAATATATATATATATTGTGGCAATGTAGGAAAGGCCTTTATTTTCCAAGATGCATTCTGAAATGTCACGTTGACTACAACTTCATTCCAAATGCTACAGTAAGGGATGGTTCATTAAAGTATTCTCTATAGTTTTGAATACTGGAACATTTTATAGTGACTTTTTAAAAGGCACCCAAAAGCCCTGGCCAGTGTGGCTCAGTTGGTTGGAGCACCAGCCCATAGACCAAAGGGTCACAGGTTAAATTCCTAGTCAGGGCACATACCCAGGCTGTGGGTTCAAGCCCCGGTCGGGGAGTGTAAAAGAAGGCAACCAGTCAATGTTTCTCTCTCTCTCTCTCTCTCTCTCTCTAAAAGTAATAAATAAATAAATAAAAGGCACCCCCAAAATAGAAAAAGCGCAAAAAGGCAAAATATTAATACTGATTCAATCTGGGTGGGGGGCGGGCATGAATCTTCAGTCAGCTTCCCCCTCGCGGTTCTGACCTGTATGTTGAAAAATTTTCACAAGGCCAAGTACCCCAGAAAAGGAGGAAGACGGCAAGCCAGAAGCGTGTTGGGCGAATGAATGAGTGAATGTGGGAAGGAAGGAAGGTCTGAGGGGCTGCTGCAAACAGAGGTCGGGCAGGAGGCTGGGAAGGAGGGCTGCAAGGAGGCAGGGCGGCCTGGGGGGCGGGGATCTGTCACCTCCACAAAGTTGGTGTGCTTGGCATCTCGCACAGTGACCACGGCGTGCACCTCCTCGATCAGCTTCTGCTTCTCATCATCATCGAACTGCATGTACCACTTGGCCAGGCGCGTCTTGCCTGCCCTGTTCTGGATGAGGATGAAGCGGATCTGGGGGCAGCAAAAGGAGGACGAAGTGAGAGAGGAAGGAGGAAGGGTCAGTGCTTCACGCTCCCATCAGCCCCACACATCACCACTGGGGAGGCGGGGTCCACACCTCCCTGCTGCCTGCCTTCCCCAGGGCCCAGCCGGGCTGGCCTGGCCACAGGCTCCCGTCCCGGGTCCCTCCGACACCCCCCCAGAGTGATTTCTCTTTCACAGAGCAGCCGGCTCAGAATTCCAGGGCCCCCAGTCCGGAGCTCCACCGCCGCTGTCTTGTCTGCCCGAACTTGGGCCAAAGATCTGCCTCCCCAAGCGTCCATTTCTGCCCCTGGCAAAACAAGTTTCCTTAGAAGATCCCTCTTATCAGGCTGTTCTGCAGGTTAAGTAAGTTTATAAAAATACTTCAGTGGCTGGCACATAGCAGGCAGTCAATAAATGTTCAAGCTGCAGACTTCTTTGGTATGAGTCCTGGCAACGCCGACTTCTTTTTACTTATCAATTTTTAAAAATGGAGATATCATTCACATACCATAAAAACACCCAAAATGTATACAGTTCAACAGTTTTTAGTATATTGATGCAACTGCACAAAAATAGCCACTGTCCCCCCGCCACTAGCAGTCACTGTCAACCCCTCAGCCCTCAGTAACAACTAATCTCCCAGTGTCCGTGGATTTGCCTGATCAGGACATTTCGTATGAGCGGAATCATACAGTGTGTGATCTGTATCTGGCTTCTTTCACTCGGCATGATGTTTTCAAAGTCCATCCATGTTGGAGCAAAGATCGGTACTTCATTTCTTTTTATGGCTAAGTAACATTCCGTATTATGGGTAGACTTCATTTGGTTTATGCATTCATCAGTGGATGGACGTTTGGGTTGTTTATTTTTATTTTTTTGGTGACTGTGAATAACGCCATTATGAACATTCATGTACAAGTTTTTATGTGGATACATGTTTTCATTTTTCTTGAGTAGATACCTAGGAGTGGAATTGGTGTGTCATACGGTAACTCTATAGCTAACTTTTTCAGGAACTGCTAAGATATCTTCCAAAGCATCTGCTGCTTCTTAAGTGGCTTAACTGCTTGCTGCCTTAGTTTACCCACCAAGAAAATAGGGCCACATAAGGGTGTGATGAGGAGTAAACTATAGGGGAGAAGGACCCAGAACGGAGCCTGGCTCAGATTCTGTATTCTGGGTCAGCCATAATTATCACTGCTGATGGTTGGAATTTTTTTTTTTTTTATTCTGTAATACCAGGTCAACTGTCATAAGGCTACTATGAAAACTGAATGAGTGATTAGCAGAGTGCCTACTATATACTGGGCACTCCGTAAAATAAACTATTATTATGACTGAGGGGCATTTGACCAAGTGGCTAAGAACACAAACTCGAGAGTCAGAATGAATCCTGGCACTGTTCACTGAGCGCCCATGGGCAAGTCGCTTAACTTCTCTGCCTTAGTTTCCCCATCTGTATAATGGGCATAATAAGAGCCCCTCCCTTATAAGACTGTTGCATGGTTAATAAACATAAGGGGTATAGTGCAGTGACTAGCACATACTAAGTGAAATGTAAGTATTAGTTTTTAGTAGTGTTATAATTCATCATTATTTGACTGAGAAAGCCACCCAGCTAGGAAGTCTGTCTTTGGGCCCAGTTCTACTTGAGGCGGGCATGCTTATGCCCAATTTATTTTATTTTAATCAAGTTTATTCATTTACTTTTAGAGAGAGGGAAAGGGAGGGAGAAAGAGAAGGGGTGAAACAGCAGTATGCCTCCCACAACCCAGGCATGTGCCCTGACTGGGAATCAAACCAGGAACCTTTCGGTTCACAGGCCAGTGGTCAATCCACTGAGCCACACCAGCCTGGGCAGCTTATGCCCATTTTATAGATAAAGAAACCGAAGCTCAGAAAAAAGAGTCTCACAGCCAGCAAGCAGATCTGGGAGTCTAATGACTTGGCTCTGAACCCCTTTACCCTGTCTTGTGGGAGCCTCTACCCTTTCCGGGGAGTCCACTCTCTTTCCTAAGCCTCGTTCTCCACATTCTTCCCCCCTTGCCCAACCAATCGAGTTGGCTGGGAACAGGATATTACACTTTCCTTCCAAGAACCCCTTCTGCTGAGCCACAGAAAACCACTTCCTAGCAGGGCAGGGGTCGGAGCAGGAAGGAAATGGGCATGGGTGGGGGTGGGGTGGACCCACGCCAGGCAGGCTGTGGCTTGATACATAGAGCGGGAGATACACGGGGCATCCAGAAAGGAGAGCTAGAAGCAAACCTACAGAGTTGAGGGAGGGCAGTTCTGACTCCCGCCCCCACTCATCTCTTTTCCCAGTTCCCTGCCCAAAGAATGCTTTATGATCCAAAGTCCCATCCCGGGGATGAGGTGCCAAATCCAACGCCCAGTCCTTGCTCCGAAAGCCCCATCCATCTTTTACTTCCATGCTTACCCGGATCCCCCAACACATTTCCCCCCATGGAAAGATCTGTTACATTGTACCCCATTCATTTCTAGTATCCATTCCCTACCTACAAGCCTTCTTCCCCTTGCAGCACACTTTCCCCAACTCTAAAGGCCTGTTCCCTACAGCGGTCTACTTCCCGTCTCCACTTCCCAGTCTCTCATCAGCACTATCCCGCCCGCTTCAACACCCCCTCTTCGCCTGCAATGACAGCTTCCTGCTTCTAGAGACCCCTTCTCTTCTATCTCGAGGTCTCTCATTCTTCTCCCACGCTCCTGCCACACTCCCTGAGGGCCCTCTTCTTGGGAATCGCCCTCCCCACCTCCAATTCCTTCTTCCTACCTCCGAGAAATTGCCTCGCCAACTGCCTCCGTTTCAAAAGCCCCCAATCATCTCCAACGTCTCTCGCTCGCACGGCCCTCTCCCCTTGCCACCTGATCTCCAACGATCCCCAGCCTTCAGATCACCGAAGTACCCCCGCGCCTAGAATCACCGCTCAGTTCTCCGGTTCCCGGCCTTTGATCGGCCCCAATGCCGAGAGCCCGCGCCCGGCCCAAGTCCATCGCACCACTACGGGGACCCTTGTCAGTACCCGACCGAGCCTCCTTTCTGCACGTGGACCCACCCTCCTCCAGTCCCCATCGTGAGCGCGCCCCCGTTACCATGGCGACCCCCGTCCGGACCCCAGCTGCCCTGGTCCCTCGGCGACTGGGCGGCTCCGGCTCTGGAAGCTGTTGGGGGGACCCAGCGCTAGAGCGGACTTCCGGCAGAAAAATCCTCTTGCCCTCTCACGCACAGCCCGTTGGGAATTGTAGTCCCAAGAATGGGTTTGCACGTCCGGGTGACAAGACAGGGTAAAGAGATGGTCTTTTTTCCCAACATGCTGCGCGACTGTCCGTTTCCCATTGCACGGAAATGCCTGCTAGGAGGGCGAGGGCAGCGGGGGGGGGGCGCTCTCTGCATGTCTCTTCGCGGGACTACAATTCCCGAAATGCTTAGCAACCAGCAGTGTGAGCGCTGCATTCTGGGATATGTAGTTCTACTAGTCCTTCCTCCAAGGCGGGAAGGGCATGCTGGGAATAGTAGTTTTAGCTAAAAATTGCGTTGCCGGTGCTGGTATATAACTCAATGGATTGAGCGCAGGCCTGGGAACCACAGCGTTGCAGGTTGGATTCCCCAGTCAGGGGCACATGCCTGAGTTGCGGGCCAGGTCCCCAGTAGGGGGCGCGCGAGAAGCAACCACATTGAGGTTTCTCCCCCTCTCCTTCTCCCTCCCCACTCCTCTATAAATAAATAAATAAATAAATAAATAAATAAAATCTTTGAAAAAATAATTAAAGTAATGAATATATAACATAATAGAAAAATGGGCAAAAGATTTGAACAGCTCCACAAAAAAGCTATTCAAATAGCTCATGTATGGTATATATGAAAAGATGTTCAACCTCATTAATCATTGGGGAAAGACGATTAAGACCATAGTGGGATGCCAACACGCAGCCATTAGAGTGGTCAAAATTAAAAAGGCAGACAAGTCCTGGCCGGGTAGTTCAGCTGGTTAGGGTGTCTTCTCGACACACCAAACTTGTGGGTTCGATCCCCGGTCAGAGCACATACAAGAATCAACCAGTGAATGCATAAATAAATGGAACAAAAATCTGTCTGTCTCTCTCCCCATTCCCCTTTCCTATCTCTCTAAAATCAATCAATAAATACAGATTTTAAAAGAAATAAAAAGACAGACAATATCAAGTGTTTAGGAAAACATGTGCATGACTCCGGGGATGTAAATTGGTATATTCACTTTGGGAAGCTGGTTAAAGAAAGTGAACACATGCCCACTCTGTGACCAGCAATTTCACTCTGAGGTACATACCTAGCAGAAGTGAGTCCACACACATGTTTATTAAAAGCGCCGCTCATAGCAGCCCTGTCCATCATTGCTAAAATGCGGTAACTACACAGGTGCTCACCAAGAGTAAAATCGATCAATACATCCTAGTTCATTAACACAGTAGAGTACTTACTACACAGCACTGAGAATGAACGATCGACATCTACACGCAATAACATAGGTGAATCTAGCAAACAGTGTTGATCAAAAGAGGCTATTTTGTGTATAATTGCATTTACATAAAGGGTAAAAACAGGCGAAGCTAATCTATGGTCATAGAAATCAAAACAGTGGTTCTCGTTGGGGGGAGGGGAGTGACTGGAAGGGGACACCGGAGGTGGGGAGCTCCTGAGACATTGGTCATACATTGGTCATACTGTTTCTGAACCTGGGTGCTGGTTATAGGCGTGTGTTCTCTTGGTGTACATTTGTGATTTGTGCACTTCTCGGTATTCATGTTATACTTTCATTTTTTAAATTTATAGAAATTGAGAGGGTCATCCTTCATTCTTCCATCAGACATTTGGTGCATGCCCACTACATGTCCAAGCACTGGTCGTCAGGCGCTGATACCGCAGCGCTGCGAGCCTTCCCGCCTCCCGTTCCTTTCTCGTGATTGGCTGACCTTCTGGCCAATGGCGGAAGAGTTCACCGCTCTCCGATTTCTCCCGCGGTACACGAGAGCAGTAGCTTCCTTGCTTCCTCAGATCGGTTTATAGGCGGCGCTGTGAACACACCGACGCCTTGGTCAATCGCAGACTTGGTCCCCACCCTCTCTGATTCTTTCTCTCTCCCTTTAAATTTGATGTGAGAGAGAACGAGAGTGAAGAGAAACATCAACATGTATGTACCCTGACCGCTGATCGAACCCGCAACTCCGGTGTACCCGGATGATGCTCCAGCCAACTGAGCTACCTGGGACCTCTGATTCTTTTTGATTCTGAGAAATGGAGAGAGAGTATACTCCAGCACCTCCACCCTCTTTGCAAAACTCTTTTGTGGGTTTTTATGCCTGTGCATCTCTCCCATGCAGCTCAGGAGTCCCAGGTTCCACCTCGTACCAATTCTGCCTCTCCTTTTGTGTGATCCCCTGTCCCAGTCATCGGGGCCTCTAAGGCAGTGCTTAGGAAATCTTGGCAGTCGGCACTTCGTTCTGTCGGATAATTGTTTATTCGGTTGTTTATTTATTCTGGACTAGAGGCTAGTGGGGTGCGCGGGGGCGGCTGCCCCCAGGGAAGCCTGCTTCCTGTGGTTGGCTTGTTCAGCTGACACCCGCCCTCTTGCGCACTGGAAAGAATTGCAGAGCTGGGAGGACCTTCCTTCATTCAAGGAAACCCTGCTTTAGCCCCTGCCTTGTGCCTGGACCTGTACTGGGAACATCAACAGTGACCAAGAGTCCCAGCTTTGTCCTCACGGGGCTCAGAGTCTGTGAGGGGAGAAAAAGATCCATCACTAGACAGCGACAACCCAGGGTGGTCAGGACTTGCCTTGAGGACTCAAAGGGCCTGTGTATGGGAACCTAGACAGGGAGCCTGACCCAGCCTGTGAGATCAGGGAGGGCCTCTTGGAAGAGGGGACATCAAAGCGAGCATTTGAAAGAGGGGTAGAGGTTAGTCATTGGACAAAGACTGTGTCTTTTCGGATACCATGCATGCCCCCAGAGCCTGCCATCCCCTTTATTTAGCATTGGATTCTTTCATTTATTCATTAACAAACATTTGTGGGCCATTGGTCAGAATGAAAACTACCCACAGTCCCTGACTTCAATTAGCTCACGTGTAAAATGGTGATACCAACACAGAACTTCAAACTCAGATGGAGTGCTATGAAGAATAAAAATAGCCCTATATCCAATTGTCTGGGTTTGAATCACAAATCTGCCACTCACTAGCTGCGTAACCTCTCCTTGCTGTAGTTTAGTAGAATAACAACTATAACCTACTCTAAAGGTGTTGTGAAGGATCAAGTGAGTTGTTTAAAGTGCTTAGAATGTTGCCTAGCCTAAAGTGCCCAGTTTTATCAAAGAATGAAGAGTCAGTACAAATCCAGGAGGCCATCCTGAGGAAGTGACTTCAAGGTGAGACTTGAAGGATAACCTGGAGTTGATGGGCTTCAAAAAGGGGGAGGGGGTGTCTAGGTCCCGTGAGTGAGCCCAGTCTTCTCTCTTCTCTAGGTGCTCTCAGTTCACAAATTTCCCAAGGTCGGAAGGACCTGGAACACTGTACTGGAGTTGTAAAAACATTCATTGGAGGTAACGAAATCCGGTGCCCCCTCCTTCCAGTCCCTCCAATGTTTCAAGTAATCTCGACATCACTTAGAAAACAGGGTTTATAGTGGCAGCCCAGAGAAAATCTAGCCCACGCACTTGTTTGGTCCCGAGTCTGAAACAAACTTTAAAAATAGTCACTAACATCTAAAAATCAAATTTCATGTATTAAAAGGGCTAAATTTTAAAAAAATTTAAAAAGGTCATGGAAACAACCGTGATCGCTAATCAGAAAACTTCTATTTAATGGGATGTTTTAAAACTTGAGCGCATGTAATTTTATCATCGCTTATAGAGCAAGGGATGATTTTCAGCGCTTTACAAATATAACTCATTTAATTCTCACAGCATCTCTACGAGGAAGGAAAGATGATTATTCCGTTTTACTGATAACGAGACTGAAGAAAGGAATGCAAAACGCAATAGGAAGTATAGCCTTTCTTCATGCATTCCATAAACAGACTCGGCGCCCGGAACGCTCACCTTCCGCGATCCAGGCTTCCGGAGGGGTCGCAGAGGAACCCTTCCTCAGTTCAGAGGCACTCAGGTGTTAACGGCGGGTAACTCCCCATTACTACTATTTCCCCTCCAGTCCCCCAAACTGACATTTTCAGTCATTTGTATAATACTGACTTGGAGGCCAGGGCGCAGTCAGGACTGGGCCCTCGCTCCTCTCCAGCGCTCCCTGCGATCACAGAAACCATACCAGGTAGCATTAATGCAAGCGTTGTCTGTAGATTTCCTTCACTGCCAGGGCAAAGAGCACGCGCTCCCCAACCCCGCCCCTTCTTCGGCAATGACGAATTGTGAGGCTCGGATTGGGCAGAGGCGGGCCACGCATCCTCGTGTTCCCCAGTCAACTTCCTTGCAGGGTGCGCTCCCTCCTTCATAGTCCCTCCCCACCGCCCCACGTTACGTCGTTCCCTCTCTCCTCCTCCGTTATCCCCCGGGCTGCGGCTGGCGCGGCAAACCCACCTTCCCTTGCCTCCCATTGGCTAGTCAGGTCCCGCGCGAGTGGAATCGCGCCCCTTGCCCCCGCCTCCGCAGAACGGGCCTCTCCCCTCCTGCTTTCTCCAAGAGCCAGCGCGAGGAGGGGGACAGACAGCTTCTGACGCGCGCGCCTCCGGCCTGCCACTCCCTCGGCCTCGTGCTAGTAGCTGCGGCGGCTGGCAGTCCTGGCCGCGCATGCGCACTTGCCCACCCCACTCTGCCCGGTCGCGGGTCGCCTCAAGCTCTATCTCGCGCCGCATCCACTGCAGTAGTGGCATTTTCTCGGGGCGCACGCGCACTGCGCCCTCCGCGGCGGTTCCCAGCCGCAGGCCGCGACGGTGACAGTGAGCCCCTCAGGCGCGCACGCGCTCTCGCTTCTCACCCTACTTCGCGCCGGCTGTCCCCTCGCGGCGCGCGCCCAGGGGCCGTTATCCTGCAACGGTCCCAGCGCCACGCACGCGCAGTAGCGAGGGGGCGCGCGCGAGGGAGCGGCGGCCGCAGGAAAGGGGCGCCGCCGCCGCCATTGCGAAGGAGGGAGGGAGCGAGCGAACGAGGCTGGTCCGCCCTCCCCTGGTTCCCGCCCCTCCCCCTTCCCCTCCCCGCCCCCCCGGCCCCGAGGGAGAGCCGCGGCGCGGCGGGAGGAGGAGGAGGTGGAGGAGGCGGAGGAGGGAGTCCGCGAGGGAGGGTCCACACGGCCCCCCGCCGCCGGAGCCGCCGCCACCGCCACCGCCTCAGCCGCCGCTAGACGAGGAGCAGCAGAACATGGCGCCGGGGCCACCGTCGCCGCTGCCGGGATCCCGGAGGCCGGGGCCGCGCTGAGGGTGCCCAGCTGGTGAGTGCGCGAGCTCTCGGGCCCCGGCAGCGAGGCCGGGCGCCGCCCCGCTGCGGGGTCCTGGGGGAGGCGGGGACCGCGGGGCCCGGAGCCCGCGAACAATGGAGGAGCCGGAGGGGGAGGGGAGGGAGCGGCCCCCCAGCCCCCCGGGCCCCGTCGGCCCCGCGGCTTCGTACTGCGGCCCGGCTCGCGGGGCCCGCCGGCCCTTCGGACATGCCCCTCATTGCCCCGGCCCTGCCGTCCCCGCTTCTGCCCCCGCCCTCCGATTGGGATCTCGATATCTGCTTCGTCCACCCCGCACTTCAGCCACTCTCTCCCAATTCTGCGCCCCCCTTCCGCCTTCGCCCCTCCTGGCCTCTGCAGTGCTTCTGGGACCCACTTCTTCGGTGACCCTTCTGCATCCCTTAATTCTGGATCCCCACTTTGAGACTCATGACCCCGCTGCGTCCTCTCGGATTCCGCTCTTACCACTCTTTGGAACTGCTCTCTTTTCTGACCTATCTGCCCCTACTCCTCCTTTCAGAATCTGTTGCAGTCCCCAGGAGCTGTCCCTCTAGGACCTGCGATTCCACCTCCTTAGGGAGCCTTCTGAGACCCTGTTAGCCCCGCACTGCTGACCCAGGTCTTCTCCTTGGACTTAATTTCACCTCCGTCTTGGGCCCTACTGCCCACTCTCACAGCACCTGCTGCAACCTGGGGGTGCCCCTGGGCTCTCTGACCCTTTCATATCTTAGTTCTGCCACCTGCTCCCTCATGCTGTCTTCCCCCCTCCTCAGATCTTGCTTCTCTTTGCCGTTCAGACCCTTCCCTCTCTTCCATGCCGCTCTCTCCCCCGCTCTGCCCCTTGCCTGATCTCAGCTCTTGCTCTGCCCCCTAACTTGCTTGCTTCCCGACTCGACTCTGCCTTTCTTGAAGCAGCCTCCTCCAGGCCTCTGTCCCTGCAGGTCTCTCATTTCTGCCGTTCACCTCTCTGCCGTCTTTTCCGAACCCAGCCTCTCCGCAGCCTCGGCGCTGCCCGGAGGACTCCGTCTGCCCCAGTGTTGTTCAGGTTCTCTCTCCCCACCTTCTTGTCGGCACTCTTGGGCTATTTCCATTCATTCCTCTTTTCTTTGACCCGTCTCCCCTTCAGTTCTCTGCTTTAGATCCGTTTCTAGACTCTTGGCTCCAAGTCCTCTTGGGTCCATTTTGGCCCTTCTTGGATCTGCCCTTCACCTCATGAAACCATCAATCACTTCTCTCTGACCCATGACCACCTTTCCTTCCCGTTCCTCATCTCACAGACCTCCCCCCAAATCCTTTTGCACCTGCTTTTTCATGGGTTCATTTCTGCCCTCTGTTTAATGTCTTCCTCCCGGCTCTGTCCCTTTGGAGCTGTCCACTTGCTCACCTATTTTTTTGGACTCATTTCAACTTTTTCTACTGCTCTTCCCTCTTGGAGTGGTCCTCCTTAACCCTGGTCGTCTGGTAACTGACTGCCTCCCGCCTCTGTTGCCTCTCAGTTCTAAGATTACCACCTGACCTTCTCTCCCCCCACCATTGTGATTCATCTTTCAACCTGCACTCTCTCTGTTCTCGTACTTGTTCTCTCCACTTTGCCTTGTTTCCTACCTCTTTTTTGAGTCCTTCTTCCAATTCTGCCCAGTATTAGAGATGCTTTCTCAGCCATTCCTTCTTATCATCGCCTGCCTCCCCACCCCAAACCCCCCTCTTAGAGCCTCCTGAGTTCTTGGATGGATTCCTCCTCCCTTTTGAAACACCTCTCCCAATTCTCTTGCTCACAGACTTCTTTCCTCCCTCCCCTTTTCTTTCCCCTTGTATCCTGCCAGGCCCTTTCTCTCCCCATTTACTTTCTATTAGACTTGCCCCTCCAGCCTCCCCTCCCTGACCCGCCCCTTCCCCGCTGAGCACTCCCCCTCTTCAGGCATGCCTTCCGTTAGTCTCCATCCTCAACTTTGAAGAGGAAGGGGCTGGGTTGGGCCTAGGGTTTTCTAGGCTCTGATTTAGACCGCAGTTTCCCTCTGCTCCCTGATCCTGAGGGTTTTATCCCGAGGGACCCTGTGAGATCTGGGTAGATAGGTGGGGGCTGGTTGATTGGATACTGCTGTCTGGGAGTGCTCCCCCATCTCCCCAGCCCCTTTTACCAAGGTTAGTGGTGGAAGGGGTAGATCTCTTTCCACTGCCCCATTTTCTTTCCCTCTCCCATTTTGCTCCCTAGCCCCTTCAGTGTCCTGGGCTTTGCCGCTTTGTGTCCTTCAGAAAAGGAGAGTGCAGCTGCTCACAGGTCGTGCTTCTGTTTCTCCCTTTCCCTTCCCTCTTCTCTGATCTGTTGTAAAGAGACAGTTGTACCCTCTCCCTCTTCCACCTCCTAGCCAGCACCCCTTGGGAGAATTTAGGAGTGTGCTGTTTTGTTTTGTTTTGTTTTGTTGTTTCCAGCTGACAAGTAATATTTTTGTTTTACCCTTGGCTGGGGAATAGCCAGCTCTCAAGTTCTCCCCAGTCTTTCCACGAGTTATGGACACACTCGCTGTTTTACTGCCCTGGGACTGCAGGACAGTCTGGCCGTTCCTAGTTGCCTCTGGTTTGCAGTGTAACCTTTGGGAAGGGTTGGGAGAAGTGGGCTTATTTCTTTTTCACCTCTGCCCCAGGGAGGCTCCAGCTTCCTGGTCTTCAAAATAGTGAAGGCCTGGCTTTGGAAAGCTCTTTGCGGTTGTTTGTTGAAAGAGAGAGTGCCAAGTGTCACTCAGATTTCTGCCCTCTGGTATTGCAGGCGCTCCCACCCGCAGGAGCTGAATGCCTCTGGGCAGGTCCATGCTGGATTGTGGGGGTATGGGGCTCACTGGTGTGCAAGGGTTTATGTGGGTGGGCTCTGAGATTCCCCAAGCCTTTTGAATGACCTGATTTGATAGAATGAGAAACAGGTGCCAGGAACTGGCTGATTTGATCGGATTTTTGGCCTTACTTCCTGGGAAATGTACCTTAGCTACCTTTCCTTGAGCTGTTTTCTTCCGTGATCTTACGTTAGGGGTGGAGTTTAGTAAATTCATTCAGAGGAAGAGGTGGTTTTTACAGAAAAACCATCCAAATATTTTCCTTCCTTAATTTAGGAGAGAGAACCTTTTGCATGTTCTAGGTTTATTTATTTTATATCTTAAGTAAATCAAAAGCCTGATTTTCCCCTCCTAGGAATTGGCCTAGGGCAGTTGCATATTAAAGCATTCATCCAGCTGTGAAGGAGCACTTACTGGAAGGACTTTATTTCTTAACTGAGCTATGATCAAACTTTATTTACTTCACCACTTATTTAAAAATAGTTCTGTGTGAATACATTTGAAAAAAAATACATTTGCTGTCATCTTCAGAATTGGACCATTGACTCAAAACATGTTGGGGCATTTGTATGTAAGACAGTGAGCCATGCTAGATAGTAGGTCCATGTGGCTTTTTTAGCTTCTAACTTCGTAGGACTTTAAATTTTTTGACAAGCATAGGCTGGTAGTTTTAATTATATATGTTGTGTGCCTTCACCATTATTGACTTAATGAATTTGGATTCATTTCTGCTGGTTTCTGTTCATTTCTGAATTTTGGCCTTGTGAATCATAATTAATTCTCTGAATTTTAGAATTCATGTTCCCCATGTTGGTGTCGTTTTTTCTAAAAAAAGTTCTTAGTGTGAAAGTGGCAGCTAATTAAGAATAAAGATAACTGTGTATGCAGTACAGCTTAAATTTGTATTCCAGAGTCTTAACATTACTGGAAGGATAGAAAGTTTCCCAAAGCTGAAGTTTACATAGTTGGAAGAGAGGAGACAGAAGAACAAAGAAAGAGCTGGGTTTTCTTCCTAACTGGTACCTGATGTTCCAAAGACTGTTGGGTTTCTCTGTTGGTAGTAGAGGCTCTACCCTAGTATCAACATTTGCTTCCATGATGGGATTGGGTGCTACAGAAAATCTGAGGCGGTAGCCTCAGCCTTCTGTAAGGGTCAATGTGCCAGTTTCTGCAGGGCGGGGGTGGAGCCAGAGATATGGTGGTGGACCTCTGTTTTCATCCTAGTGATTGACATGTCTCCAAGGGCTCTTGCCCTGCCTAGAAGAATCTTTGTAATACTGGCCTGATCAGAGTCCTGCTTTTTGTTTTGTTTTGTTTTGTTTTTTAACCCTTTCTTTATGGCTATGATCCTCCTCCCTTACACGTCTCCTCTTTTTTTCTTGGCATCATGTATTTTTCTTGGTGTGATACGTTTAGGACAATAAGAACTAAAAAATATTCATTCCTTCTCATACTGGACACATGGAAGGAGTTGTCCATGTGCAGATCCATGGGCTTGATGGTGGCTTTCCACAAAGGACAGTCTGGGAAGAGTGAGGGTTGCACAAATGACCATGAACCACAGCTTCATAGATATTTGGTGAGTCTGTACGTGATTGGAAACGTATCAGGTCATTCCAGTTGGAGATTGAAAAGATGAGAGTGGTTTTCCCTCTGCAGGCTCCTCTGCTTTCCAGTCTTCTGTCTGCTGTGGGCTCTGAGAGGCGTCAGGCCTCTCGCAGGGCCTTCTTATGATCTGCTTTATTGTCATTCACCGCCTGGTGGTCTAAACAGTCTTAGTTTTCCCAGTCAGTGGGACATTTTATGGATCCTCTAGTCCAGTTGTTTAAATTACCTTTTCCACACTGTATAAAATAGATAAACGTGGAGATTTCTCAGCTTGGAGGGGAAGGAAGTCGAGTAGCAGAAATCCCTTGGGTTTGGAGCAACACAATTAGAAAATCAGTGTCTGGCCTGGCCTCCTCATTTACAGATGGGGAAATGGAAGGCTTGCAAATGGGGCATGGTGACAGGCTTCCTGTCATAGTTGAAAGACTACTGGACGTACAGGTGGGAGACCTTCTGGTGTAGGCCTTATCTCAATTAGTTGGAACATGGGACAGATCGCTTCTCCTCTTTGGACTTCACATTTCCTAGTCTGAAGTATAGTGTGCTATCGACCCGATTGTAGGTTCTTGTTGCCCTGGGTCACGTACCAAGTTAGAGCTTGGACTGGCCTCCTGGTGCTACTCTAATCACCTCCCTTTTAAATTATGTTCTGTAACGCAGAATGGGGGTAGGGCTCTTTCCTGGGGGGATGCAGTAAAATGAACTGGATTACCTTTGTTGTATACTTTTTCGATTGTAAAATAAACACTGCCTCTCAGCCATTTGCATGAAAATTAGGTTATAATTTAGGGGGAAAGGGGCATCCAGACTGTATTAACTATATAACTAAAACCACATATCTCTTTTGAAAATGGCATGGACCCCTTGCCGTTGTTGCTCAGTTAGTTGTAGCATTGGCCCATAGACCGAAAGGTCACAGGTTCGGTTACTGGTCAGGGCATGTAACCAGGTTGCGGGTTTGATCCCTGCTTAGGGTGCTGACGAGAAGGTAACCAGTTGCTGTTTCTCTTTCACATCAGTGTTTTTCCCTCTGTCCCCCTTCTCCCTTACCGTTTCTATAAGAGCAATGAAAAAAAATGCCCCTGGGTAAGGATAAATAAATAAACAATGAAAATAATATGGAATTTTTTAAGCTGAGTCATTGTTAACCTAGGCTCTCAAATAGCAATGGTCTGAATAATGCTTGAATTGCTGTTATTAAGAATACAAACAAATCATTCATACTCATCTTCCTGACAGTTTGTTTCTTTAAAAAAAATTTTTTATTGATTGATTTTAGAGAGAGGGGAAGGGAGAAAGGGAGAAAAGCGTTGATTCGTTGTTCCATTTATTTATACATTCATTGGTTGATTCTTCTATGTGCCCTGACGGGGATAGAACCCACAACCCTGGTGTATTGGGATGGTACTCTAACCAACTGAGCCACCTGGCCAGGACCTTCCTGAAAGTTTATCTCTATTTAAATTTTGATATGTTGCTTTATCAGGCTTAACCTATGAAGAATTCTTGAAAATAACTTTTGGCATCTGTCAGTCTAATTTTCATTTATTTGCTTCTCTGATATTAAGAGACACCATTAAATTGATATATTAGCAGAGAACCAGGTACTTTAAGCCATGATGCATCATCACAGGAGAGTAATGTTTATTTTAGTTAAAAATAGCTATACTCGCCTATCTCCCTTATTCAAATGGACATTTTCATTTTATGAAATTTCCAACAGTTGTGACTGTTGCACTGTGCATCTATAGGTATTTCATCACTTGTTTGCCCTTCTAGTGTCTCTGCATTCTTGTTTGGAAATGTCCTGTCGCCGGTCACTATAGTAATATTTGCACTTGGTAATAGAATTTGAAGTATTAAGAGGTAGCTTCCTATGGCATAAAGAATGTTGAACTGATAGTGAAGAAACCAGCATCCCAGCCCTGGCTCTACCATTTACTGGCTGTGTGACTTGGCCAAATCATCTTCATTTCTCTGGGTTGTAATTTTTTTCTTTTCTTTTTTTAATTGTATTTTTTTTCTATTAGCATTTAGTCCCCTTATTCCCTGCCCCTCAATCTGGGCTGCAGTTTTTTTCATTTAAGAAATGAAGGGATTATACTGGTTCCCATTCTGCCTTATTTTATAGCTAATAATACTTGAATGTCTTCTCTCTCTGGATAGTAGACTCTTTAAGGAAGGGGACCCTCTCATGTATCTTTTATTTCCCATCTCACCTAGCAAAATACTTTGTACATAATAGGCTCCCAGTACATAAGATTGATTGAATCCAAACAGGTGCCAAATCCTTTTTTATCCCTCCCGCCCTTCCTTTCTTTGATGGGGGAGATGGAGATGTGTGTACCAACTATAAGGCCATTTTTAAGCTTTAAACTCTTAGAGGGCATGCCTGCCTGATTACCGTTTTAATTTTCATACATATATACACACATACCTCACAAGTATCTTGTCCACAGTTACACAGCTAATAGATGGTAGAACTGTGTTATGAATCCATATCTGCCTGATTCCAAAATTTGTGCTTATTTTATTAGGCTGCCTTGCCTCTCTGGGATATATGAAGAAGCTATAATTCATCCCCTTGAGGAATTTATAGTCAGTTATAAACAATTAACTATGTATATATATATGTGTGTGTGTGTATATATATATATATATATAATATAGAGTGGGGTGAGGGAAGTAAATGTCATAGACCAATCTGGTTAATTTCTGGCTCCTTGGGAGTCCCAATGTAATAAGATTTTCATATTTAGAGACTGAGCACACAGTGTGTTCCATATCATAGTATTTTGAAAAGAATCTATTACCACAAGAACCAACTTCTCTTTCTAGCCAGCATGTTGAAAAAATTGAGCATTTTATTTCTGAACTGAATTCAAATCCAGGTATAACAGAACTATATATAAGTAAACTTGTCTAACAGAAAGAAGATAGAAATGTTTGGTCATGGAATGACTCTTAAATCTACATTTCCTTGGGCAAATAGAAAAGTATTTGAGTACCTGTCAATCTAGAGATTTTTCACTAGGCAAGTAGAAATGTAGAGATAAAAATACATTTTGTTCCTTGAGTTTATTTATGTGGATCTCACTATAATCTTTTTTTTTTTTAATTGCAATTGAAATAATGTTGAGGGGATGTTGGCCAGCGTCTGCTAATAGCTTCCTGAAATGTAAAAAAAAAATTAAATATTGTTACATTGTATGTCTCCTATCTCCATTTAAAGAAAGTTCAAAACTGTGGCTTCATCTATTGCAGCCTGCACTACTTTGGAATAAGACAAAGGAAAATGATTACCCTTAATTGCCACAGGCAATTAAAAAGGATTCTTTGTTCAGTAACAAATTGATTGTGTACAAATGAAAGTCAGCACTGCATTAATACAAGATTATTAGATTCTTGAAATCTGCATCTTCAACTAGAGTGGCTTTCACTTGAAGGGAATTGTTTCACTGGGAATGGGGTACCTAAGTGCATGGCAATAAAAATAGCACCTGGTCTTTATTTTTCAAAAATGCTTATTAAATCTGTAGGTGGGAAGGCTGGTAGATGCTGCTTTCATGGTACCATTTTTAATGGCCTGGAATCATTGAATACTTTTTTTAATGTTGCAGGCCTATGGGAAATTTCTTCCTCTGATTGGTCAGTCAGTCGAGGAATGTAGATAAAACCTTTGATAAAAGAGGAAAAAGGGGAAAGGGCCCCTGACTGCCTCAGGAGTGGGTCTCAGCTGTTGGCATATGTCCAGAAGTAGTGAACAGTCACAAAGGCTTAAAAACGGCATTCGCTAAAGCAGTTGTGACTTGACATTGTGTGTGTCCATACAAGGAATGCATACATCTTCACGTGTACAGCTCTCCTTTTAATGTTTTTTCCTTTCATTTACTTTTTTTTAAAAAATCCAGGTACAACTTGCATGTAGAAAAGTACATAAATCTTAGGTGTACATTTTTTGAATTTTCTACATGTTGTGCAAACCCCTCTTTCATATGATTTCCTTTTCCACATAATTCTTAATAAGTTGGAAATTATTTGAGAGTCTCTATTTGGAAGGCACAAATATGAATGTGTAAAATGATAATTTATAACTTCTCCAAATTTGTTCAAGACCCCCTATCTGATGAAGAATGGGATAATAGTGATCTGGTACAAATCGCCACAAGTGTTGAAAGCATTCTTTTGATAACACACATTCCCTATCTGAACAGATCTTCCCTATCTGTGTTGTAATTCCAGATTTTGTTGGTTACTGCTGATGGTATCACAATGGAAAAACTGTGTCAACTTTCTGGAAAGTTGTTTGGCAGTGTTTTAAGACGTATACAATCCTTGATCTACTTATAGGAATCTATGTGGACCAAGAAATAGGGATGAAGATTGTATACGAAGATGTTAATTATAGTGATGTGTGTAAATAATAAAGGAAACAACCTACTGTAAATGTTTTAGCCCTAGGGCAACGATTTTCAGCTGATGTGCCGCAAGAGGCACACTGGCGGTGCTGCAAGGATTTTTAAAACATGCAATACCTGACTATTTAGTCAGGGGCACTGACTGCTTCTCCCTTACATTGTATACACTTATTGTGTACCAGGAGACTGCCGAGTGTTCCCTCTTATCCTCCTCACAATAACCCTCTGAGGGAGGTGGTATTTGGTTTTCTTGTGGGGGGACTGAGGCTTCCAAAGGGGACTTGCCCACGGCCGCATGGCCAGCAGGCCCCTGAGGCAGCCTGTCTCAGGGCCTTTGCCCTGTGCCGTTGCTCTCTGTCGCCTTCTCCAGTGTGCTTTATGCTGTACAGAAGTGAGGAGAACTGAAGTCTGCTTCATGACTGATAGCTCTAGCCAAACCCTAAGTTGTCTTTTCAGGAAGGTTCCCACCTCTCCCCCACCACACTTGTTTCAAGAGAAATAAACTTTAGTATATTACTTTTTCTTTTTCTTGGTCAAAGTCAGGAATGGACATGAAATTAGTGATACCTTCTTCCCCCTCATGAGCCAAAAATCTTTAAATAAAGAGATTTAAATACTTCTATTTATTTAATATATCAGATGTTATTTAAATATTTAAATAATTAAGGGCTATTAAGCAGAAGAGGGAACAAACTAGTTCTTTGTAGTGCTGGAGGATATTTTATTTTCCTCACCATTCAACCAATGTTTGCGTGTCTGCACTGTTTAGAGCACCAGTTATACAAAACATGCCTCCTCTTCTCTGAGAGTTTATACACCATTTATAAAACAAAAGCAATTCTTCCCTTACAGGTAACACAAGGAACACCCTGTTTCTGTACCAGAAAGTAAAAAATTCAGAAGACCAGTGGCCTGATTTTTTCCCCTGATCTTATCTTAAAGAATTAAGTGTGACTAAACATTTCAACTCAAGAATGCATTGACTAGGAAGATAGATTTCATCTTATTATGGGAAAGAATCTTTTAAGAAAGTGGTCCAAGTTCATGTTTTATCTTGTGTAAAAAATAATTTGGAGATTTAAAAAATTTACCTTGTTTTTTTTGTTATTTAACAAGACATTTGCATACATATATAGCTACTTATTTACTGGTAATTTCTTTCATGGGAAGAGTACCAGCAGAGCTGATATTCAAGCGCAGTGTGAGAGGATTTACATTCAGACATTAGGAAGAAATTGTGAAATGGCTTTGGAAGCTCCACGGGATATTTCTGTTTTGTTCCCCCCATGTATTCTGTGAACTTGTGGCATTTATCCTAGAACATGTCAATAGGGGAACAATATTAGTTGAAATAAAGGTAAGACTTTTTTAGAGAAACCAGGAGAAAAATTAAGTTTCTGGAGTCTTTCAGTCCTTAGATTCTTGGATTTCCTCAAGTGATGTAAAAGAACCCTTTCTCCTGTTAGTATTCATTTTGTTTCTCACCATCTTTGTGACCTTGGACAAGTCATTTATTGTAATTTGAGTTCTTGTCCATAAATAACCCTAAATACATATTCTGCCTACCACAAGGCTTTTTGTGTTGCAATTCCAGATTTTTTGGAGAACTAAATGCCAAGAATGAATGTGGAAACTCTGTGAAGTTGGAAAGCCTTTCAGTTTTCTGGGAGACTGAAAGAGAACAATTTGCTTGATTAAACTGTTTAGGTAAGCCAGCATGATAGAGTGCCCCAAAGGCAGCAGGGTGGAATTCTGAATCCAAAGAGCAGCACATGCTATTGACCTGTTGTCTTGTAACTGGCCTTCAGGTAGCAGCCACTTTTAGGGTCTGATCAGTAAGTGTCTCACATCTAAATGTTATAGGTCACTGGGCAAATAGCAGTTGTTGGGATCTGTTTGGTATTCACAATGTTAGGACTGAGGCCTCAGTCACTTTTTCTCTCGTCATGACACATGGTCACAATTTGAATGCTCAATTAATAGGGATTGTTATTCTCAAATGGGAAGTTAAGTATTCACTGGGTGCCAGTGCAGTGAAATCCACTGTGCCACCTGCCACCGGGAATTTCAAGAAGGTAGGATATTGTGCTTGACTGCAGAAATCTCTTACAAGGTGGCCTTTTCTTTGTCCTTTCTTCTCTTATATTTTCTCTCTACCAGTCACTGGAGTCACTGAACAAAATGCTAACTGTCGCAGCCCCCTGCTTGAAAACCGTTGTTTTTCTGTTGCCTACAAAGTAAAGTTCAGATCTTTAGTGGGGCTGGAGAATCCTTTATAGCTCGGCCCATCCTCCCTTCCCAACCTCATGTTTGTTGGTCTCTAGAACATGCTGTGCTCCTTTTTCCGTGTTTGTGATGAAGCTGCTTCCCCTTAGGAGGGCCCTTACCAACCCTTTTCAGTTTGGTCAGTTTCCTACTCATCCTTCAATGTCTCCTCCAGTACCCACTGTTCTGACACCTGCCTTCCTGGATTCTCTTCAGCTCTGTTCCGTTAGCACTTTGCTGGTGATGTTATGCTTAATGCTTGTTTTTTGTGTAGTGATATGGTTCTATATCTGTAGTCACAAAGCACACATACAATTCCCTTAACCCTGTCCCCCAACCACCCACTTGCCCACCTCAGTGTTTACCAGAGATACTTTTCCTTCCAGGGATACTTGGTGCGCATACAAACCAGCAAATATAAGTATCCCCTCCCCACCCCTTTACAGAAATTGTAGTGTACTGTAATTACTGTTCTGTGTCTTCCTTTTTTTTTATTTTTCACGGACTGTTTGGGAGATCATTCCGTGTTAGCACAGAAGAAGCTTCCTCATTCTTTTTTGCAGTCTCATGGTATTCCGTTTTATAGATATAGAGTAATTAGCCAGTCTCCGATTGATGGGCATTTGATTTGTTTCCAGTTCTTTGCTTTTGTAATCAGAGCTGTAAGGCAGTCTCGAATATATATCATTTTCTACATGTGAGATTATACCTGTAGGAGAAATTCCTAGAAGTGGAATAGTTGTCTTCTACTTTTTGAAGCTAGGAATTTGTCGGTTTTTGTTTTCCATTTTGCCTAATGAACTGCCTGACTTGTCATGGGTGCCTAATTAATGAAGGTGCCTGAATGAAGGATAGATAGAATAATCTAGTTGGCCAGACATGGCAAATTTTGGAAAAAATCGAATACTGATATTCTAAATCCTGATATCAGGAGTCCTTAGCTAAGTCTTGCTTTCTGCAGTTCCGGCGACTGTCCTCCATGGCTCTGGGTATTACTGTAGCCCATAGGATGTGGTCGGAAGTGTCTGCTAGCTCACTCAGTTTGGGACATTTTGGGCTTTTCAAAACCCCTCTCCCAATATGACAGCCAGTACAGTGTGGCTCGCCCCAGGGAAATCTTTTTAACTTTCTATCAGTGAAACTAGGTCCTCAGAGACTCCTGCAATAATAGCCAGTGCGTCCTTAGTACTTGCATATACCAGGCACTGTTTTATGCACTGTACATGGATTATGTTGTACCTATTTTGCAGAGGAGGAAACTGAGGCAGCACATATTGGGCAGTAGGCAGAGTCAAAGAAAAGATAGTAACTCCCCCCCAGGAAGTACCAAATTGTTACACAGCTGTACCAGGCTGATTGTGTGTGTGTGTATGCGTGCTCTCTTCTCCCTCTCCCTCCTCCTCCCCCTCTCTCCCTCCCTCTTTGTTACCTCTCCCCTCCCTCCTCCCCTCTCCCCCCCCTCCTCCCCTCTCCCCTCTACCTTCTCCCCTCTCCCATTCGGGTTAATAACCTCTGATTTCATGTATTGACCTTGATTATTGGGAAATCCTTCTTCTACTGAATGGTATTTGGATGAGCATAGTGCATTCTTTGGTTTGTCCCCTTGATCCCTAGTTTAGCTTACCTGTTAAAGATTTCCAGAATGATCTAGCAGTTAATTCCAATTTCATTTTCCCCTCCTCATTTTTAATGAGGTCCGAGTTCCACTTTATAGTCTCATTTGTTCATTTCATCTAAGCTTATCTCAGCAAAATACAATCAAAGCCTATTGCTCAATCCATTTCTATAATACCTCCTTGAAGTGTTTTGCTTACGGTTTGGGGAGAACAGCCCTGGAAGTTTTGGTATTGCATGATGCTTGAAGGGAAGGACCAGTGGTATGTGTTGCCTGTCATCAGCCAGCCTGGAATGCTCACATTAATACCCATTTCAAATGTGTATCTTCCCAGATCCTCCCTTTTTATTTCCAAGGACTAAATTGGCACCAGGGCTTCCTTTTAAGTCAGCTGTGTCTGCTAGAACTTTCTTCAGTGTCCTTTACAGTAGCCACCAGCCACATATTTCTTACTTGAAATGTAATTAGTGAGCCTGAGAAAATGAATTTTAAATTTTATTTAATTTTGATGAAACTTTTTTTTTAAACATTTTATTTATTCATTTTCAGAGAGAGGAGAGAGGGAGAGAAACATCCATGTGTGAGAGAAACATTGATCTGTTGCCTCTCGCACACCCCTATCTGGGAACCTGGCCAGCAACCCAGGCACGTACCCTGACTGGGAATCGAACCGGTGACCTTTCAGTTTGTAGGCTGGCACGCAATCCACTGAACCACACCAGCCGGGGCTAATTTCGATTAAACTTTAAACAGCCAAAGTATTAGAGAGTGCAGCTCTAGATTCTATGTACCACAGGAGAGATTTTTCTTTTAACCGGCACAGGACTGTGCTCTTTTTGTATTTGTTGAATGTTTGATAAATAGCTCACAATGGCTGAAATACATGAGGTCTGGTCCAGAAAGTGTCCAGCCATGTAATATGAAAAATAGAGACATTTATTGAAGAAAATACAAGAAACATTGTACATAGGACAATGATGCCTCAGTCCCCTTCAAAGTAGGCACCTTGGGACCTCACACAGTTCTCCCAGTCACCATCAGCTACCCTGTCTTACTTTCCTGAATCTCATCAACAATCTGAAATCTTTTTCTTTTCAAAGGTGATTTTAGTTTTGGGAAAAGCCAGAAGTCACAGAGCGCCAAATCTGGGCTGTAGGGAGACTGACTCACCTGTGTAATTTGATGTTTTGCCAAAAAACTCTGCCTCAGATGTGAAGCATGAGTGGGCGCGTTGTGTGCCAATCACCACTTGCCCACCGCTGCAGCCTTCCAAATCATCCAAATAGTTTCTGCGGAGGGCTGTTCAAGCTTAATGCAAAATTTATTTTTTAAAGATGTTTTTTATTTTATTTTTAGAGAGAAGGGAAGTAAGGGAGAGAGAGAGGGAGAGAAACATCAATATGCAAGAGATACATTGATTGGTTGCCTTTCAGACGCCCCCAGCTGGGGACCTGGCCCACAGCCCTGGCATGTGCCCCAACTGGCCATCGAACCAGCAGCCTTTGGGTTCACAGGGCACTCAATCCACTGAACCACACCAGCCAGCTCAAGCTTAACGCAAAATGTGATGCAGATTTGTTGCTCTGCTGTCTCAGTCATTTTGAATGCCACAACCACACAGTACACATTTAGAGAAGTGGGGAAGGGAGGGAGGTGAGGGAGAGAAACATCAGTGTGAGAGAAACACCAATCAGTTGCCTCTCTTACGCCCCCAGCTAGGAACCTGGCCCACAACCCAGCCTTGTACCCTGACTGGGAATTGAACCCATGACCTTTCAGTTTGCAGGCTGGCACTCCATCCACTGAGCCTCACCAGCCAGGGCTAATTTCTTTGTTTTGACACTTGTACCATGGTTATGTTACCGTTAGGGGAAGCTGGGTAAATGGACATATGGGGACTCTTGTAAGATCTGCAACTTTTCTATCCATCTAAAGTTATTCCCAAATAAGTTAAAAAAAAAAAAGAAGAAGAAGAAGAAACCAGGAAGAGCAAGAGCATTTAAGGGCTGTGACTCCATCAAGTAGGGAGTGGTGAACATAAATTTGGATTATATAAGGGCCTTCCAGGAGCTCTGCCTGTCTTTGTCTACTTCCTTAAACTCAACATTCCAGCCATGTTGGGTGATTGGAGCTTCCCCAGAGACCCTTGCTCCTGAACCTTCTCATATAATTTATTTTCTTATGGTATATTCTCCTGCCACCCCCTATCCCAAATCAAACCAAATAACAACCAAAAAAAAGGACCTCTAAAATGCAAAACAAAAACAAAAACAAAAAAAACACAGTACATATGCCCATTCAACAGCGTCTCCTGCCCCCACTAAGTACAGTGAAGTTGTCATTGTTCACACATGTGCATTCCAGTCCTCTCGTTGGCTGCCAGATCACATCAATGTTCTCGTTATACTAACGATGGTTGGACTTTTTCTGGACAGCCTCATATAAGAAAAGTTAAAATATTCCTTAAATTCTGCTTCACAAAGAGAACCATTGTTAACAGTTGTGTTTCAGTGGTAGAAAAAATTCTACCACTGAATTTAAAAAAAAGGGTGGAGTGGGGGATAGGCTTTAAAACCCCTTAACTAATGTTTTTTTTTAATTCTTTAGATCTGGCTTAGATTTTGTGTTCTCTCAGAAAAGCCTTCCCTGACTGTCAGTGTTCAGCCCCTTGCCTGCCTTTGCCTCCTGAATTTCCTCCTAATGTGGTACTTGCTACTCTGTGTTTGAGTTGCTTGTATTCTTTTCGCTTTCTACAACTGCATCTTAAGCTCCTTGAAAGCCGGAGCTGTGCTTTTCGCCATTTTGTCTGTAAGCATATAGCTCAGGAATCTAGGCATCGTTGATATTCAGGAAATGTTTCTTGAATAAATAGCTCCACAAGAAGAAGCAAGACTCCTGCTCACACCCTCTCAGGCTCCACTGACAGTTTCTGTCATGCCCTTAGGGAATGGTGGCCCTATATCTCACTTTACCATAAGAGATAAAATGTAGGTCATTTTCAGCCTGTTCTTTAGTAAACTAGTCAACAGTGATTAATTATCTAGAATGTGTACAACTCCAGGTGAGATACATAATAGTATCAGATGTGGCCCCTGCTTTTGAATTTCTTACATTCTAGTTGGGGGAAATAGAACATTCTTACCCCACATGAATCAGGTAGCAAGACGAGTAGGGGCCTTTTTGGGGGTTGGTGAGACTTTGCAAGTACTGACACCCTCTCCTCCATCTTCAGTTTCCCTTAAAGTCAGATGACTTCTAAAAAACAAAACGGTTGGTGAATTTGGGTTTCCTCTAGTTTGGCATGGCTGGAAATGCAGATTCTAAGCGAAGGTTATGAACTCGAGCGTCTGTGTGCTCTTACGGGCTTGGGTGGGGGAGCGTTCGTGACGCTGTCAAGAGTATGAGCTGAATCGTGGTTCTGTTTATTTTCTGTGGAGAGAGGATCTGTAGCTTTCATTTAATTCTCAGTGGGATCCATGACCCAAAAAAGATTAGAACCACTGGTTTAGGGTAACGCTGAGACCTGTGACCTTGTTTTGTCTCCCTTTTACTTTACCATTTTAGATTGGGCCCTGTGTTTTGTTTCTCCCCAGTACACGTTAGAAGTCCTTGGTGCAAAGAACCCTACTGTTGAACATCTAAGCGAGAAGTGTACAAGTTTTTTTGGAAGCTTGGTATTATGACTCTTAAGCCTTCATCTAGTGGCTTACTGTGTAGCAAAAAAAATTTTTTTGGTTTGATTTACATATGTTGTGAAATGATTACCACAATAGGTTCGGCTAACATCCATCTACTCTCATATAAATAGCATAAAAAGAAAGGAAAAAAATGTTTCTCCTTGTGATGATAGCAGAAAAGTCTTTACATTTGAAATCATGATTACTGCTTTCCTAGGTCCAGGTAGCTGAGAACCGTGGTCACATAAACATGAAAATGACTAGGTCCTGGCCCTAAGTGGGCTTTCAGTGATACACGTGTAGCTGCTCAGAAGGGTAGCTAGTAGTCCTATGGGAACAACTGTCATGTGCTATCGTGACTACAGTCTTGGAGATGTACAGGGGAGAATAGGAACCTGGGGAGAAATTATCTAGACTTTGTTTTATTGAAATTTCACAGTTGATTCATCTCATTACCTCACTGATATGTTGCAAACCTTTGCACGCGAGGGTGTAACACATTAGGTGCTTAGGAACATTGCCAAGCTGGAGAGGTCCGACGAGAAACATGACAGACAGTGACCGAGGCTGGAACTCTCTTTAAAGACTATTGACACCATTCCCCCCGCCCGGCCCCATCCCACCCCCCACCCCACCCCCGTGGACAAGAGTATGGTCATGTGTTGCTTAATGATGGGGATACATTCTGAGAAATGCGTTGTTAGGCAGTTTCATCGTGTGAACATGGTAGAGTGCACTTACACAAACCTAGATGGGACAACCTAGTACGCGCCTGGGCTGTGACATAGCCTATTGCTCCTGGCTGCAAACCTGTACAGCATGTTTCTGTTCTGAATCCTGTAGGCAGTTGTAACACAGTGGTTAAGTGTTTGCGTATATAAATATGGAAAAGGTACAGTAAAAATACAATATGAAAGGTAAAAAAAATGGTGTACCTATAGAGGGCACTTACCATGAATGGAGCTTGCAACACGAATCTGCTCTGGGTTAGCCCGAGTGAGTGTGAAGGCCTAGAGCATTACTGAGCACTACTGTCGACCTCTAAACACTGCACACTTATGCAACACCCAGCCTATAAACATATTTTTCCTCAGTGAGAAAGTAACCTTCGCTTACTGTAACTGTTTTACTTTATAAACATTGTAATTTTTAAAATTTTTTATATATTGATTTTAGAGAGAGAGAGAGAGAGGAAGGGGGAAAAGGAGAGAGAGAAACATCGATTTGTTGTTCCACTCATTTATACATTCTGTGCTTGATTCTTGTATGTGTCCTGACCGGGAATCGGACCACAACCTTGGAGTATCGGGACAGTGCCCTAACCAACGGAGCCACCTGGCCAGGGCTAAACATTTTAATTTTTAAAAAGTTTTGACTCTTGTAGTAACACTTAAACACAAGCACATTGTACAGCTGTACAAAAATATTTTCTCTCTTTATATCTTGTTCTGTAAACTTTTTTCTCTTTTAAAAAAATATTTATTTATTTATTTATTTATTTTTAGAGAGGGGGAAAGGAAAGAAGAGAGAACGAGAGGGAGAGGCACATCAGTCAGTTGCCTCTTGCCCACTGCATGAACCTGCAGCCCAGGCATGTGCCCTGACTGGGAATCGAATTGGTGACCTTTTGCTTTTCAGGACGACACCCAACCAACCGAGTCACACCAACCAGGACGCTTTTTCTGTTTTAAAATTTTTATTTACTTTTTCACCTTTTTTGTTAAAAACCAAGCATAGACATACACTTTTACCCGATGCCTGCACAGTGTCAGGACCCTCAGCATCGCTGTCAGCCACCTCGGCGTCGTGTCCCGTGGGAAGGCCTTTAGGAGCACTAACATACGCGAAGCTGTCTCTCCCGGGACAACGGTGCTTTCTCCTGGATCACCTCCTGAAGGACCTGCCGCCTGCCTGAGGCTCTGCTTGAGGAAGTGTCACTCTTTTGAGAAAGATGTCCATAGTGGCTTGCATGTTTTTTCAGTCTTTTTGGTGTTGTTTTTTTTTTAATCATACAATTGCTTGTAAGCAAATAATGAACCATGAACAATCCTTTCTATTAATGAAAACCTTTTGCTCTTGGGGTCCAGGTCTTCAAACTTTTTTTTTTAATCTTCATCCAAGGACATATTTATTGATTTTAGAGAGAGAGGAAGGGGAAGAGAGAGAGAGAGGAAGGGGAAGAGAGAGAGAGAGAGAAACATCGCTGTGAGAAACATTGGTCAGTTACCTCCTGTACACTCGAACGCATAACATGGGTCTGTGTCCTGACTGGGAATCAAACCTGCAACCTCTTGATGTACAGGCCAGTACTCCAACCAACTAGGCTACAACCACCCAGCCAGGGCTTTTCAAACTTTTTAAGGAGCTTCTGCTTAACCCTTCACTGAATTTTCTTGGGGGTTCTTTTTCTTCTGCAGATTCCTCTCACCTCTTCTTTAAGCTATGCATTCCCATTCCAGTTCCAGCTCCTCAGGAACCATCTCTAGGAGCCCCTCGATGTCATCATCGTCCACACCCAGGTTAAACTTGTTTTCTACCCTAACTGTAGGCCTGTTGATTTTTGCACCCTCCTTAGCCTTGACAAATCCTTTGAAGTCACAGGCTACAGCATCACTTGCAATAGGAATTTTTCAGCTTTGTTATAATCTTACGGGACCACCATCACATATGTGGTTTGTCGTGGACCAAAATATCATTATGCAGTGCGTGACTTTGTAAGGTTCTTTTTGCCCCTTGGTACCGCAGCAAGTATTCATTAGACACCAGAGTATGTGTAATTCAGAACTGGACTCTTGGACTAGACTGTTTACTTCCTAAGAGACAGCAGTATCTTTTGATCTCTCGTAGTAATCAGTATGCCCACAAGATCCTCTCTGCTGGGAGGCAGTGTAGATGGGCTTTGGAAGTCAAAGTGCCAGAGTTCCAAACCCAGCTCTGCCATTTTCCAGCTAGGTAGCCTTGAATCAGGCCAACTGACTCCTTTGAGCTTCAGTTATCCCAAGTGTAAAACGGGGATATAAGTATTACCTGCCATACAAGACTTTTGCATTATATCTTACAATCAGTGTCATTGCAGAGGGCCTGTCACATAGTAGGGCCCAATAAATGGAAGCTGTAGTGTTACTTGTGGGTGAGAATTAGAAATCTTGGAGAAGTTCCCTCATCTTATTTACTCACTGAAGATAATTACTGTCACTCAGAAGAAAGAGTATTCCAGTTACGTGCATGAGGGTAATGGGCACTCCTGGTTAGTATTATAAACAACAGCTAAGTCTTTTAGGGGGATAGTCTTCCATAATTATTGCTAGGGCTCAGGTTCTTAAGGTGGGGTTCCTGAATTTTTTGTGTAAATGCATTTTTCTGAGGGAAAGTTTCCAGATTTTCATCAGATTTGTCAGAGAGATCCTTAACTGCCAAACGATGAGAAATTAGTTAATTGACTGGGTGAGTGTAGAGCTACAGTTGGGACCCTGGATCCTGAAATTGTCCATCATACTGATATCACTGAGAAAACTACTCTGAATAAAAAGAACATAATGAGGATATAGAATGAATACTCAGAAACGTGCATGTGTGTGTATGTGTGTGTGGGAAGAAGGAAGTGGGGCAAGTAGGAAAGAAAGAGATATCAGGAGGGGATAAGAAACTGCCTGAAGAATAAATACCAACTTCTTGTTCTAATATGCAGTTCTTCCCAGAGGCTGATTCCAAGCTGTCACCTAGCCTTCCCTTCCCTGCCCCATACTTCTGATCAGACTGGACCACTTGCTTCCTCCTGAGCACACCTGTTCACGTTTTGTCAGCTCATATCAGCCCCCTCTGCCTAGACCGTGCCTTCTTCCATAATTTGCAGGTCCAGTTCTCTGTGCTTCAAAGTCCTTCCTAAAGCTGCCTTTTCTTTTCCCTTCTTTTCTTTTTCCTTTTATTTTCTTTCTTCTTCTTCTTCTTTTTTTTTCCTTGATGCTGCCTTTCTTAATTATCATGGGCTGGTAAGTCCCTTGAGAGTACTGACTCCTATTCATCTTTTATCCTCCACGGGCGCTGTCCTTTGTAAGGAGTCGTGGAAATAAAGGGTTGTGGAACTAAAGTGGAGAACGGTGCATGAGAAGGAACTAAATACCTGCTTAAGGGAGGGAAAGGATATAGGTTAAAATTATTGAAATTATGAAAAATGATCATACGCCAGTGTGAGTTCTGAGTTTGGGGAGAGTTTACAAACCCTTTTATCACCTCAGTGACAGCTGGGTGGGGGAAGAGCCCACTCTGAGGTAGGAAGCAGGAGTGTGGGGAACATAGAGCCAGCTAAATTATGGCCTTGGCCAGGTCCTGTCACTTCTGGACTAGGGTTTCTTCTCCAGAAAGGGGGGGGCGGCACTTTTTGAACAGGTGGTAGCAGTGGTGGTAATGAACATCTGCCATGTGCTAGGTGTCATTCGAGGCCCTGGGGATACAGTGGGGAACAGCCACAAAAGACCACTTGCCTCTGTTCTAATGGAATGTGTTGAGTGGGATGTTAGTCCCTTTGCCAGTCTTCAAATTCTGTGATCTGGAGAATGGGCACCAAGCTCTGCTTGGGATTGTTGTGAGGATGAAATGAGAAAGCGCCTTTTTTTAAAGATTTTATGTATTTATTATTAGGGGAGAAGAGAAGGAGAAAGAGGGAGAGAAACTTCAATGTGTGGTTGGCTCTCACGCTACCCCCCAAATGGGGACCTGGCCCATAACCCAAGCATGTGCCCTGACTGGGAATCAAACCAGCAACCCTTTGGTTCACAGGCCAGCACTCAGTCCGCTGCACCACACCAGCCAGGACAGAAGGCACTATAAATATTATCAAGTTCCCTTCTCTTATTTATTATGACTACTGCCCCCTCTATTACCTTTGACCTATAACTTAAACAGATTAAAAATTTAAAAAATAAGTATATTTACTGATTTTTAGAGAGAGAGAGAGAGAGAGAAACATTGACACGAGAGAGGAATATCAATCGGCTGTCTCCCATACGTACCTCGACCACGGATTGAACCTGCAACTTAGGTGTATACCCTCACTGGGAATTGAACCCCCAACATTTTGGAACAATGCTCCAACCAGCTGAGCCATACCAGCCAGGGCTAAAAATGTTTAAAATGTGTACCAAGGTCACTGCCAATGTTTTTATATTAGCTGGTCCCCAGCGAGTTTTCCATACTGTGTTGTAAACGAATTGCCATAGGAAGATTGGATAGAGCTTTTTACAGCAGTAGGAGTACGAAGTAATAACCTCAGGGTTTAGGTAGATTCAGGGACTTAATGCTTTCCATTTCCAGTGAATCCCTTTACAGGACTGGGGTACAGATTTGCGCTACGATCTTTACTAACTAAAAATGTATTTGAGGAGAGTACATTTACTTACAAGTATTTTGAAGTGTTTCTACAGTTGGGTTTGTTTCTGCCTTTCTATTGAGTTCTTTCCTTTTTTTTTTTTTCTTTTTAAAATTTCAAAATGACCGGCTCTTAGATTCTTAAATACAGTTCCACTTTGGTGAAGGCTGCACGTGGGGAAAACCAAATTCTCCACTGATTTTAGGGGTTTTTGACCATAAATTTAGGGTGCAGTTATCCTCCAAGTGCTTCCATTTTGTGATTAGGCCGAGTATTTTTAACCACAACTCCGTTGCTCTTAGCAGTTGTCCCAAGTACCCTGAAAACAAAGAGCAAATGATGCAATTGGGATGCAATCCAGTGCCTGTGGATTTCAAGGAAAATTATTTTCCACACAACTTAGAAGCTCATGGACAAAGTCAAGTTTCCTTTTAGATCTACCAGATTTATCAAAAATGACCTGATAAAGTGAGATTCTTACCTTGAGGTTAGAGTTTTTGAGTGTGAAGCAATAATGTAAAATTTCTAAGGTGGCTTTAACTTAAGACTAAAATGTGACTTCTGATTGATTCTTTGAGCTGGTTCATTTTTTTCTGTGAAACTTTAAATGGAATGGACATTGTTTACACTGTATCCTGTCTGGTGTTTTTCACTTTTAGTGAAAGGAAGGACATGAGTCCTTTCCCGCTGTCACCTGTGTCACGTCTGACTCTGCTGTTTTGTGAGTTTGAGGTTGAGATAAAAGAAATGGATTTTTACCTACCCACTGATTTATAGTATAGGTATTTCAGTTCCAAGTTTGAGGCTTATTTTCTTGAGCAGTATTTAACTTTATGATTTGTTCTTATGAGGGATCCAGCCCCCTAAGGATTCATATGGACAGTGCTGTCTGATCAGTAAGAAAGAGGTAATTTTTCGGGAACCTTGAAACAGTATTTTCAGAGTACTGAAGTGACATAATTACTGTTTTTGGTGATTTTCTTCAGGTGTACCTTCTGTGTGAGTGGAAATGAATTTTTGCAATAGGATAAGAAAAATGAGGTTAAATTTAAGGACGCAAAAACTTACAGCATCTTTCCCCTTCCACGGTTTGAGAATAGAAGAAAGGTACAAATTAGTGTTTTCTCAGACTACTGAAGTTATATTGATTCTTAATTGCAAATTACTAAAGTTGAAAGACAACCATTTTTCATCAAGTCTCACTTTGGAAATGATCTTTGTGGTTAAAACTATGGCAGATGCTGTTTCTTTTGTGTCTTGGGTGACATCAGTGTGCCATTGAGGAGACAGCCTATTGAATCCTCAGACCCTGGGTGAGTCCTTCAATTTCTTGTCTCAGCATTCTTATCTATGGAATGAGGAGAACACCTGTCCTTCCCAGGTGGGTTTAAGAATCTATAAGGCAAGTTATAGGAAGGTGCTTTGAGCAACATAAGGCACATATACATACTATGTGGGAAATAGATTGTTAAAGTTTTGTGTGGAGGTAGGGAAGAGACTGTTCTGCCCCACAGTGGAGAGCTCTGCTAGGAGCCAGTGGATTATAGCAGTAGCAGCTTCTGTTTGCTCCAGAAGGCTCAGGCTGCACAGCTGTTTGTGTCCATTCTCTTTGTGGCAGTGCAGGGTCGGTTTAAGCCAGGTGCGTGGGCTTCAGAGGTAGGCAGCTAAGGAACATGAAGCTGGGCGATCTAGAATGAGCCAGTTGACCTCTGAACCTTTCTCATCTGTAAATGGGGATTATAATAGTACTTGCCTTTTTTTAGTTACTGTGAAAAATGAAGTGAAATCATTGTGCATATTGTCTATTTGGTGCTGTGCCTGGCTCATGAATATTTGTTAATCTTTTAGAGAGATGACTAAGAGGGAAAGCAATTGGGGTGTGTGTGTGTGTGTGTGTGTGTGTGTGTGTGTGTGTAAAGCCAGTTCCAGGGCATCCTCTGTTCCTTCACTTACCCCACTTAAAAGAGAGGACTTTACATTGACTTGGGACTCCTACTTTGATTGTTTTTTTAATTTTTCTCCTGGCCCCAAGAAGGCCCTAACTAAGTGTTAAATAAGTGATGAACCTGAAGCCCTTTGTTGTGAAGGACTGGCTTAATTATCAGAGAAAGATGTGATTGTCTGGTAATTGCTAGCTTTTTGTGTATTCCAGTTTTTGAGAGTTGATTATCTATGAAGCATTTAGTAAATCCCATTTTACCAGACCTTGTCATTTGCTGGTTTCTGAAAGAAATTTATTGTGCCTGATCCTTGGGCATGGTTTCCTATGCTAAATAATACTGGACCAGTTAAAAATGTTCAGGCATTTATCTGTTAGGCATGTTGGCAAACGAAATATGAAAATGATGACAGCTGATGGCCCACTTTGCTCAGCCTGGAAATCAGCAAGAGTCAAGCTTCTTTGTGCTCTTGCTGGGATTTACATCTTCTGTAAGGTTTCCATTTCGTGAAACATTTTTTTGTTAATAGAAAAGAAAACTGGGTCAACAGATGATGTGATGAAGGGCCATAGGTGTGGTTTTAGTAATTATTAACCTCTGAAGTTAGCCGTTTTTATGTAGCTTTTTAAAAAGTTCACACCTTCTGACACTAAACGAATTTAAGGGTAAACTTACAGGTGTCCAGATGACCTCTGAACGGGTTGGAAACACAGATTTTTAGGTGTCAGAGGTTTGAATCTGGTGTAGATGGACTCAGTCCTTCATTCTTCCAAGAAAGGGAATGTGTCTGGGCAGTTTTTTATAATGGAGTTTTCTGGGTAGATCTTCAAGTGAAAAGGTTCATGGGTGGCTCTAGCAAGGAAGAGGCAAAAATCCTTGCCCCACGTACCAGTTGGTATCCTTTGGCGAGTGGTTTGGATGAGATTTGTTTCCAAGTTGCTTTTTAGAACTAGAATGACTATTTGCTTGGCTTTCACTCCCAGTCTCTCTGAATTTTGAAGCATAACAGTCATAAACCAGAGACACCAGGTACCTAAGAAGTGCCTACTTACTGTGTAGGAGGTTCTGGGGACACATTGAAGGAAACACATATAGATGGATTCTCCCTACTCCATAGAAACTCAAATGTGAAATTTTCTTTTTTAAAAACTGTACAGCCAAATTTATACTATAGGTGTATAGCTAAATAGACAATTAAACTAGCTTTAAGTTTTTAGAACTCAAAAATTACAAAGGAGCATATTTAGGGAGATGCTTTCTAGGTTTTTGTTTTATGGGATATTTCTTAAAAATTGGTGGTCTTCATTCTCTATCTTAGTTGATACTGTTATCTTTATTTCCTCATTGTTGCTGTTATATCAGTTATTGTTCAATCAGGAAAGTAGAAATCATTCTAGATACCTCAAGCAGAGAAGGATTTAAATGCAAGAGGTTTGTTACAGAGGTGTTGGAAGAGCTGGAGGAGCAAAGGGAGGAAAGGAGAGGGTGTGTGGAGGAGCAAGAGGGAGGAGGTGGTTACCCAAAGATCAGGAAGCTGCCTTTGGGCTGGAGCCCAGGAGTCTGCACTCACAGACAGCTGCGGACTGGCTGCTGCTGCTACTGGAGCCGTACTGCCGCAGTCCAGCAGGAGCCCAGAAGCCAGCGCTCTGCTGGTGTGACTAGAGCCTGTGGTATGTGCAGTTGCCTGCAGTCCTCCACAGTTGCTCACTGCTACTGCTGCTGCTGCTTGCACACAGACCAGAAGCAGGAAAAAAGTGTCTCTCTCCTCCAGTCATCCAGTCTCCAGCCTTGGTCAGAACCTAACTGGAGGCCAGTGCTCAAAGGAGTCTTGGAAATAACAGTTTCAGTCTTTTGGTTCTGATGATACAGAGTATAGGAAGTGCAAGTGTGGCAAAGGAATGGTGTCAGTTGCTTGGGGATGATGAATTTGTCATAGTGGGGATGGACAGAGAAAGCATTATTTTAAACTGATGACATTCAGACAGGTGGAGAAGATGCAGAGCGGCACTCCAGATAAGGGGTAGAGCCTTATCTGGAGGTGGGAAGCAGGAATGTGCAAGGCATGTGCTGGGAACAGCTTATCTGGAGCGTGGAGTTCTTGTTAAAGGACAGTTGGAAAGGTGGGTTGAAGTCAAATTGGGGTGGCAGTGATACAACAAAAACTCTAAAAATCAACACAGAGCACAGTACACAGTGATTTGGCCTGGGAGAGACCTGTGAGGAAACTCACGATACTCCAAGCTTTGGAATGAAAAGGGCACAACTAAGGCTGTGATAGTGGAGCAGGAGAGGAACACTCCATCCAAGGTAGGCTTTTTATTCTTTAATCCTTACCTGAAGATATGTTCATTGATTTGAGAGAGAGAGAGAGACAGGCAGACAGACAGACAGGCACAGAGCCACGTTGATATAAGAGAGAAACATCGATTGGTTGCTTTCTGCACATGCCCCAGGGATCAAAACTGCAACCCAGGTTTGTGCCCTGACTAGGAATGGAACCCACAGCCTTTTGGTGTATGGGATGACATTCCAACCGACTGTGCCACCTGGCCAGGGCCAAGGTAGATTTTTCACTGGTAGAACTGCCAGTGGGTTGGGGCATGCCATTGGAATAAATACATTTTCCTACATCAGTTGAGTGTAATGATCATGCATTTTGCTGTGTATAATGCACACTTTTTTTTGCCCAGATTTTTGAGGGAAAAATAAGGATGCACATTATACGTGGGTAGCACTAATTCTGTATCTGTATAAATGTTTTAAATTATTTTATTTATGCTTATGTGTTAAAAGAATAACTGTAGAAAGCAATAACAATACTCATGTGCAAAGTAATACCCTGGGATATGATCATGGGTTTTGTTTCTAAATATAAATAAATAATTGGATTAAAAAATTAAAACGAAAGATTTTTTTCCTGAAAGTTTGGGCCAAAAATATGGGCGCACATTATACACAGGAGCACATTATACATGGCAAAATACGGTACTTTATGTTCTTTGAAGGTTCTCTGCTTTTCATGCTTTTTGCCTCTCTCTGGGCTGATGCCTTTGTGACTAAGACTTACCATGATATTGTCAGGATCTCTTTTGAAGTGGCACTAAAGTCAGTTTGATCATAAACTATTAGTAAATCTGAAACCTGTGTAACCTCTACAGGGCCCTTGATAACTTTAGGCAACACTTGAGTTACTCAGGGCCACCTTTTTAGTTTTTTCTTTAGACACGAATTCATTTATCCCATTTAGCAGGTAATTATCGAGCCAGGTAGTATGTTTGGTGCTGAGGATGGATGGAATTAACAATTAAACAAGAAACACGTTAAAAGGAAAACATTACTTGGTTTAGAGCCTTTGCCAGCTGCTTTTTAGTGTCCCTGGAAGGCTCTTCTCCCAGATTTCCATATTATCGACGCCCTCACCTCTTTGCTGCTGTTGTGCCTTGCTAAATTGTGAGCTCTCCGAGGGCAGGGATCTTTGTCTCTTTTGTTCATCGCTGTACCTGCGGTGCTTGCTTAGTGCAGTGCCTGGCTGGGTAGTAGGAATTTACAAAAACTCAGTAATTTCTTGTTGAATGAGAATTAAGTGAATGGGGGAATCCAGGGAACTGAAGGAAGGGCCACAGTGGCTAAAGTCTAGTGAGAAAAAGAATGGTGGAGATGAGATTACATAGGCTGAAAGAATTTGGGGTTTTAGTAGAAGGACCGGGGGAAGCTCTGAGGGGTTGTAAGCAGGTGAGTGACAAGATCAGATCTATATTTTCAAATGCTAATTTGCTGCTTTACAGGGTATGGATTGCAGAGAACAAGAGTAGACGTGGGAAGGAGCCTGGGAGGCTGTTGGGGTCCAGGTGATCTAGCTTCCCTGGCAGCTGATGTGCTCGCTTTCTCAGCCATTGAATTTGAGTGTCCATTCCAAGGGTAGGAATTGATTGTTATCAGTCTAGTTATAATTGCATGTGCTTAGGTTATCATTAGCCCCAGGAGACCTACCTGTCTCCTTGAAGAACATCATTGTTTAGTGACCCTACTGACGGATGAAATCTGTCAAGATAGCTTGGCTGTGAGATGCCATTTTAACTAGTTTGTATCTGTGTGTGCCTCCCTGCCTCCTGCAAGATTTAATGACCTAGTTAGGGAGAAAGTCCAGACCTCTTGGCTGCTCTCCAGGTGTTCTACCACTAAAATGTTAATGTTACCTTTCTCAGACTTCTTCTGAATCATTTACTGGCACTGTAATTGGCTTTTTAAACTTTGATTTTGCCACTTTTGAAACTGTTTGTACTAGTACTTTTCACTTTTGGAATTTGAGTTGCTTTGGTTACTTGAAGAAGGCCTTTTCACTGGCCTTTGCTTTTTACAGTGGAATTGAGGATCCTGTGATAGGTGGGAATGGTTCCACCTCCTGACATGTTAGTTGGCAAAGTAGTAGAGGCAGCCTTAATGAAGGTCACTTTGGAAGAATATTAGTTGGGTACTTAGCATTCTTGGCATTCTTGTGGAATGATACAGGTTTACGGCCTTTTTATTAAGTTCTTAAAATTGAATGGTCTTTAATTAGAAGCAAGCACATATAAAACTTTGTGACTCTAGACAACACTGGCCTTACTGTGTTAGATTATAGAGTGAGGTTTGCCCCTGTAGGAATACGGGCTTTGGAGGGGACTGGAAAAGGGACGTGCAGTGACTGTGTCAGACACAGCCAGCTCCGTCAGCGCTGCGCGGCCTTCGTAGTGTGGAATGTGGACGTGCAGCTTTTAAGCTCAGTTGCCTTTTGATTGCTCCTGACTAGGCCGTTTAACTCTCATGATTCAACGGGTTGAGCGGAGCTTTCTGTGAAATAGTCAACCTGGAAAGTGGAGTTCAGTAGCCTAAGCTTTTTGAACTCATGTAATTATAAGACTTGACAAGCCATGGTACATAGATTTTAATTGCCATCTTTGAAATGGCCCACTCTTATGTTTTAAATAAGACTGGAGGAATATATAAATTCAAGGACTGACAAGTTATTGTAACTCCTGCCCTCCAAAAAATAAAAAATAAAGAAAAACAACAGTTTTTCTATTGCGTATGATTCTTCACTGGGCAAAAGAGGCTCAGAAGAGTGTGTATCATCTCTCTGTCCTCATGTGTAATCTAGGATATCCTTAATGAAGAAGACTGAAGGGGTGGTGTGTTTAATATCATTTTTATATAAGTAAGTTATATAAGTTTACGTGCAGACACCTTTGCTCATGAGGGTAGCCAGAGAGATTGTCCTGTTAGGGGCAGCAAAATTAAGACCTGTAGGCCCTTTTAACACAGCAGGGGTTTTTTTAGGAGAAAGTTGAAATAACAGATGGATGCAGGTGCAGATCAGTGGTCTGAGGAGTTAGGAAGGTATGTGCAGAAGTAAAGCAGCTGGGTTGAATAACCTCTGTTCATCACCAGATTTTCTTTTTCTGCAGACCATAGTGGTCATGTTAGCCATATTAGAATAGTTTCTTTTCAAGATTTTAGCATAGTCGATCCTGTGGGTAGACAGTCTGCTGATGAGGTTTGATAACCGTGGCCTACATTTCTATCCTGTTCTTTCTGGTGTGAGTTAGAAATCAGCAGCTGTTTCTTGTATGTTGATTTTAAGACTTTTAAAAAAAAGATTTTATTTATTTATTTTTAGAGAGAGAGGGAGGGAGGGAGAGGGAGAGAAACACTGATGTGTGGTTGCCTCATACCACCCCCTACTGGGGATCTGGCCTGCAACCAGACCTGCACCCTGACTGGGAACCAAACCGGCAACCCTTTGGTTTACAGACTGGCACTCAATCCTAAGCCACACCAGCCAGGGTGATTTTAAGGCTTTTTGAAAGAAAGTAGCTGTGATAAGTTCCTAAGGCCATGTGTGACCGGGGGAGTGGAAGGAGAGATCACCAAGGGAAACACTCAGTGGGTTTATGGTGGGATGAAACAGGGCAGGCATTCTGTGCATATATAACTGAGAAAGGCATGTTCTATCCTAATATAAGTATATTTTTGATAATCTGAACTCAGAGACGTGGTTTTCTGAAGAGCAGCTAAATATATGAGGTCAAGGTGATTTCCTCTGGTACAGGGGTCCTCAACCCCTGGGCCGCAGACCAGCCCTGGTCTGTGCCCATGGAAAAATTGTCTTCCACGAAACCGGTCCCTGGTGCCAAAAAGGTTGGGGATTGCTGCTCTAATAGACAGGACAGTTATCATGGAAGAATAGGCTAGACCTGTTTTCCTTCGAAGTCCGAAGGTTGAAGTAGTGATAAGAGGCTGACTCTGATCTTCCTGAAAATTATTGGCCAAGAACTGTCAAGGAATGGTGGTTGATAAGAAAGAAGGAACTGGTTTCTATTCTGGTCTGTTATCTAAGGGAAAATCATGAAGCTAGCATTTTATAGAAAATGCCATTTGTTCTAAATTCCTTATATGATCACAAGTGTTTTCTTAGTTATTTCTGGACTCCCTAGCAGGATATGTTACTTATATAGTTTGAAATTTATCTTGAAGTAGTGGGGGGTAGATAGGTATTATATAGAACATATAGCAGAAGCTCATGAAAGTATACATATGGTGTAGATTGCAGCTGTAATCAATGGTACTGGCTGAATGTCTCTCCTTTTTGCCCTCTTCCCAGTCATTTTGATTCTAGGATCTTGATTAATCTTACCATCTCTGCCTGGCTGGGGGTGGGGTGAGAGACAGGCCTAGTCAGAGCACAGATCTGACAGCAGCTTCTGTGACTGATTTCCCTGCTCTTCAGTTCCACATCTGTTACCTGAAGGAGGTAGGCCAGCTCTCCCCAGCTCTGCCTTCAAAGGGCAGCAGATCAGTTCACCTAGATGTTCTCTTAGTTGTTAATTCCAAGAAGAATCTTAGGAATTTTTTTTCTAATTGGCCCATTTTCTCCAGATTTTGCTTCTTATTTATCTGCCCTTTCCCCTTGGTGGACTCCCTTGACAGTGAGACACAGGGTCATTGGTTTAAGTATGGGAAGGAAATTATGGCCTTGAGCACAGTCAGAAAGAATCTGGCTCTCAGGCGTTTCCTGTGCCACCGCTAAATTACAAAGATGGGGCCCTGACAAGGTTTTTCAAAGGGGCATCTTACGCCGCCACTGTGTCAGCGTTTCCATTGTGAGCAGTTGTTTTTTCATGGTGCTTATTATGATGAGGTTTGAAGTGGTCTTTACGTGGGAAACATTTACCTAGTGGGGTGAGGATAAAATAGCAGACAGAAATAGTGTGGGAGGGGGAGAGTGCATGAGTTACTTTCAAAAGCCCCCTTTTCAGCCCAGACCTGACCGTGCCATTCTTGTTCCGTATTCTGGGAGTTCCTCAGAGGATGAAGTCCAGACTCTCCTCAGTGTGACAGGGCCTTCCACAGATTTGCACCCAGCCTCTCTCGCTATACACTGTACAAGCTTTCTGCTCCCTCTTCCAGTTCTCTGGCCAGGACAGCATGGTCGAGTGGGAAGATGGGAACTGGGCGGGGGGCAGGATTGGAACAGAAAGGCTGGGGATGGTGTCAGGAGACCTGGGTTCTGGAGCAGGCTCCATCTCTCACTAGCTGAATCTTTTCCTTTCTGTCTCAGCAGTCACCGATCTGGGTAAGTTTCCTAAATGAGAGGAGAAGAGCCTGGGACAGACCAGGAGGCTCTTTTTTGACTCTTGTCTCTTGGCAGAATCTTGGGAATCAGATCACCAAATGTCTTACTAAATGGCTTTTCGAACCATGAAGTTTTTGAGCTTTTTAAAACTGCATATCTTTAAAAAAATTTTTTTTGTTTGTTTTTTTGTTTTATGTGGGAGCCCAGCATGTAAAACAGATCAAATTGAGTCACTCTATTTTAAGGCTGGAGAGTCTGATGCCTTAGTCCCAAAGAACTACTAATTACATCCGGGGCCCTCCAGGGCACCGCTTTTCAGTATTTCTTCTCACTTGTTCCAGGGAGGATTAGTCACCTGTTTGATAAGACCCCAGGCAAAGACCTAGCTTAGAAGGGGAAGAGTGGATTGCTGTGGGTGACCCATAGAGGTTGAGAGAAGGCCCTGTTCAAATCCCAGCTCTGCTTGCTAGCTATGTAAACTTGCGTACCTTCATTTCTCTGAATTATATCCTTTAAAAAAACTGTGGAGAAAAGTCTATAAAGCACGTATAGTGTGAATACTTATGAGATGAATACCTGTGTAACCAGCCCAAGTCAAGAAATAGAAGGGAAGCTCCACTCGTGTCCCCTGTCTAGCATATCTCCTTTCCTAGCCTCATAGTAGGAACCTGAAATAGGCTTTTAAAATATTGAGGTGATAAATCTTTGATTAAGAAACAATATTTTTCTTAGTAAGCTTGTTAATAATGCCTGCCTACACCATCTTGTCATTCAGACAATCTAATCTAGTTTGTTTTAAACACTTTAACTCATACATTCACCTCCTCCAGAAGAAGGTAGTCATAAACGCCTCAACTTAGCAGATTTTCACATGTGATTAATTGAACCTACGGCACAATTTAGTGCTGATTCTGGGCCTGTTTCCACATTCTGTCTTGTAACTGTTCATTTTTTACCTCTCTCAGACCTCCGTTTTTAACTTAATTCAAAACAAGGCAACTGTGTAAATAAATGCGGAGGCCAGAAAATGGGCAGGAGGAATCTGAGTATTGATTTGACTGGTGTGAGTCCTGACTTAGTTCTTTAGTCTGTGGGTCCAAATTGTTTCCTGTTAAAATTAGCCGGATTTAAAGTTGGCTTTGTCTGTTCTGTTTCTGTATAACCATTGTTCTTATCATCAATACAGGTACATTAAATAAAAGAAAACCATTACTTTAAAATTTATGCATGTGGCATAACTTTTATTACTTGGAATTTCCTGTTTTAGAACTGGCAGTTTATAGAATAATGCAAATGAGTAGTGAGGAATAATTAGAAATAATGGGATGAAATTCTCCTGTCATCTTAGAATGCCATCAGGGAATAGACTAGTAAGGCTTACTGTTGGACTTGAAAATAAGCTGACCTGTTTTTCCCAATTGACAGAAATGCCTGTTTCTTCAGCACTGTCTTCTGTTCGCAAAGCACATTTGACTGGACAGTGCCTCCACTCTTACATATTCAGAGGAATTTTTATGGAGGACATTCTTTCAAAAAGAACTACTTTTTTACTAAGAAGCTAAAAAAAAAACAACCACACTGAGTACATCATAAGTGCTCAGAAATAACAGCTAAAATAATTTTATAAGTTTTCTTTACCATTTTAAAAATCAGTATAAAATCTGTCTGGATACCAGGAAATTCAAAGGTAAGACCCAGCTATGTTTCTGTGTCTTGGTTTGGTAAGAATCTCAGCTCACTGTATTAATGGTAGACAGCCTGTGATACCGAGGCTTCCTGTAGTGCCTTCAATTTCAAATTGGCCTTGGTTTTGCATTTTCTTTGGTGCGGAATGTTTTTACAGCTTATCAGAAATCATGTTGCGTTGTTGTTTTTCGTAATATAGGTAACCCAGAGAAATTGTGCTGCATCAATGGGAAAGATTTCTCAGCCTTCGGTTTTGTCTTTGTTTCTAGTTGCTTTGATCAGATAGCTTGATTAGAACTCCAGAGCTACCTGGTGGAAAGCTGCTGAGGATAAAGTTCAAGGAAGTGCTTTTGCTGAAAGCAGCCCCCTTCATTCATCAGGGGAATTTGATTTCATCCTGTGAATAACTTGGCTTAGAAATTTTGTTTCTTTGGGACCGGCTTGTAGAGCTCTATACACCTCAGAGCATGAGAACTGTGTCAGGGTGAAAAGTGGGCTGCTTGCTTTATTCTGTGGGGGCTGGCCAGGGTGGTAAGACAGCAGCAGAGTTGTTTTTCTACGCTGAAATTCAGGGTGATTTTACCAGGACTTGGGGCGGGGTAGGGAAGTGGTATGAATCGAGAGGCGCAGGAAAGGACATTTGCAAAAATTATAAATGGCATGTCAGAGACTCCTTCCTAGCTGCTCTCTAAAAAACTAACTGTAGACTAGATTATTTTCAAACCAGACATCTGAGTTATCAGTTCTTGAAAATTGTTTTTGAGCCCTTGTGTTTGTCTCGGCCTCTCTGGAGAGTGCTGTCCATTGAGTTAGCAGAAGGTATAGTGAGAGCTGAATGCACACACATGCCCAATGTCCAAGAATAGCCCATCTGTTGCGTGAGATTCCATGTTTCAAGACCAGATGGTTAAACACTTAAATCGGTCTTTCCAAAGATCCAGATGACCCATTTCAGAGATTTCCTGTACCCTGAGCCCTAGGGATGGAGTGAGATTCTGTGGCTATGAGGAAATCCTCCCTCCTACAGTACGTAGGAGTAGGTGTGTGTAGCCTGTACTGGTGGGACCAACCACCAGAACTATTCTGGGCAAATAACATTTGCTCTTTGCTTCCTTTGTAAATCCATGGTTTTCTGCTCTCTTCCCTGTGTTGTTATTTTAATTTGCGTTGGACTGAAAGGTAGAATTGTAATTGCCATATTCAAATAGAGCTTTCTTTTGTATAAATGATCCATTTCTTATAGACTATGTTGATTTGTTGGGTGAAGAGTTGAGGTAACAGTGTTACCACAATACATAACATTGGTGGGATAAAAGATTATTTTCATATTAGATTCTCAGAGGTAAAAGTACAACCCGTTCATAGTCTGAGCCTCGGCTACCCTTCTCTTCTACCTGCCATGCACGAAAACTCTGTTCCAGTCAGTCTGTCCCCAAACATGTCTGGTGCTTTTCCATCTTGGTCACTATTATTTATGCCCTTTCACGTTTTTAAGCTTGGGCTGTCTCTCTCCAAGCCCTGCCTGTCTTTTATGTACCAATTCAAATTTTACTTCAGCTCTGACAGCTTCCCCAACCATCCCATTAAAGGAAGCTTAATCTCTTCCTTTCTCTAGACCCCAGGAAATGGTCTGTGGCATTTATTGTCTTGTGATTTAGTTATTTTTAAGTAAAAGTATTGCATCTCAAGTAAATTATAAGATTCTTATCAGTGCCCCATTTTTTGCTTCATCACACAGCTTAGCTCTATACATCTGTATTTGATTTGGTTGATGGACAGCTCGGTTCTCAATTCTAAAGATTAGGGACTAGAGTAATACAAAAATGCTTAACTCCTCTGAAATGTCATGAAGGAAAGAGAATTTAGCTGCTCTGTACCTGAGACCATCAGTCCTCTTCTGTTCTGTGGGAGAGGCTATGTTGCGCTTGTTGTGTTTGATGTCATTTCATTAGACACTTCTGTGGTGAAGAGGGGAGCAGAATTAAGGATGCTGCTTCACATTCCAACAGAAGTCATACAGAAGAAATGAAGAGTCTGTATCAGTCAGGTTCATAAAGATGATAATTCCTATTTACAGCTAAATATGCTGACACATCAATTGTATATATGTGCACTACAGAGTGCACATCACTAACTTAAAAGGTTTTTATATATTAATTTGAATTTCATGGATGAATGAATTGGTTGAATAAGGACTTTGGACTCTACTTCCAACTTTTCATCTCTAATGTGTCTAACATTTTAAAATGAAAAACAAACAAAAACCTTAAGAAAATTTCCTTTAATGCTTATTGATATGAAAATGGGTACATTGGGACTTTAGAGAATATTTTGTTTAAATTCAGCGGTTCAGCAAACCATAGAGTAGTGTTCTCCTCTTACCTAAGCTTTTATATTCCATCCTTCCTGGCTCATTTGGAAAGTAAATTCCTCTAGAAAATTCTCCTTAAGGCGTCTCTGTTACAGGGAAAGTGTTTCCTAGTTAGAGCCCTTCTTTTGCTCTTCCTCTCTCTCATGGTGCTGAATCTTGCCATGTATCTACTTAATGCAAACATTTTAACCAGCTGCTGACAGGTAATTCATAGCTTTGAAAACCCATTCAGAAATTTATATTGAGAAGTATGAGGTTTAGAAAATGCTCTGTTTTCTGTTAATTACAGTGCATATAGTTCCATTCTTTTGCCCTGTTGGGATTAAGAAAAATGATAGTAACAAGTGTTTTCTTCCTTTGGTAGCTGCTCCTTATTAAATTATTTTCTTATTATATGTTATAGTATTATTAGTTTGGTGGTGTTCTGTATATGGTCGTTTGGACATAAATACATTTTCAGAATTTATTGACCCTTCTCGCAGGGAGAGATGGTAGTTTTGATTGTGAATAATGGCGGCAGACCTGTGTGTGTATCACAGAGCATTCCAGATCACAGTGCTCAGACACATTTCCTCTTGGGGTGGGTGGGGCATGAGGTTGCAGGGTGGGAGGGTAAAACACACTGATAGAGTTGTTGACAGTGTGCACTTTAGCAGCCTAGTAATGCTGGATCACAGTGGCATTTCTGTGCCCTGTGAAGTGTGCACTATCTTGGGAATGTTACCACCTCTTGCCCTGGGTGTTCCGTCGAGGTGTTAAAAAAGAAAACACCCTCCTCCTGCCTTCCAGTTGAGGCACCCTTTGGGGAGGTGGTGTCTTGTTAAACCGTCAAATAAACAATTCCGGGAGCCTGGTGACAGGTTCTGAAAAAGCTCTAGTATGTTTGCATTATGTTTTTGTGACAAAGAATTGAAAAATACTGAATTAATTTCCTTTCTGAAGTAGTTGACTTATGGTATAAAACTCACTAAATGTTATGTGTTTTTATTTTTTTAATACAGTAGCTCTGTAAAGCCCAAAGATGAAAGGAGTTACTGTTTTAAAGAATACTTTTACCCCCTCTGCTGTAACTCTTTGGTTTTAAAAGGATTAGTATTGGCAGATTATTAGAACGGAGATTTTGCTGTTTGAGAAGCTTAGTTGCCCACTAAGAATACTGGTTCCCATCAGATTTAAATTAAAGACATTGTGAAGTCTCGGACATGCCTCGTCTTCTACTTTCTCTTTCTTTGTGGCCTTCAGATCATTAAATTCAGTGACTCAGCTAATTTTTTTTATTCACCTCTTAGAAAAATTGAATGTGTTTGTAACCAAGCACTTAAGGTTATTTCCTTTAAACCAAGTGTTTGAGACGTTTTTAGATTTATACCAGGCTTTGTTTACTGTGTAATTCAGTCCAATTGAGGAACTAGTAAAACTGCATTATCCAGACATCAAAGACGGATTTGTAAGGAGAGCATACTTATACCAGGAAACCTATTAGGTTTCTAACAAGTAGAAAGTTACCAGGTGTCCAAAACTTAACCACTCTCATGCCAGATTTTTTTTTTTTCTTTTTGGTAGCTTTTAAAAGTCAGTTGGTATTCTGAGTTTAAAACAATTAGCTGCTACATTCTTGAGTCCAAAATGTTGCTTTCTTTTCTTTAGCTTCCTTCAGATAACTGAGACTTTGACTTGAATGGACTACATAGAGTATATGCCATTTAAAATATATATAAATAAATAGGTGTTGAATGGATAATAAGTACATTTTAGTGTAGTTCAAAATGGAGCCACTGTCTTTATTTCTTGAGTTTTATGAGCAGATTGGGATGTATTTTCCTGAGATGTCTGTGAAGGGAGATTATTTGGCCCCTTCACAGAGAATGAGTGGACTGATTTGCCAGCTGCGTGCAGCAGTCACTTGAAGTAGGACCCATGTCACCAAATTGCATTTCACGATTGGTCAAGTGGGTGGCCTTGAATCCTGCCAGACCCTGGGATGAAGAGGTGATAGAGAAGGGCCCTGTTATGGGAGCAGCACCCTTGACTTCCTGAAACCTTTATCTGCATCCCCATCTGAGGCTCTGTTAAACTGGGTCTCCTCGTGGGTAGAAACAAAATTGTATATATGTGCACTACAGAGTAATGTGCAAAAAGCACTTAGATTTTGTTCATTCACAGCTTTCCTTTTCAGGTATTTCATAGGATGTATGTAAACATACTTGATGTAGATATTGATAAGCATCTTATCATTGTACTTAGGTTAGCAGTCCCTTAGGGGGTTAGGGGTGGAGAAGGTTCGTTTTGTCTCTCCCATGGATGCCTGCTTGCTCTTGCTGGAGTCTGGAACTTGGCTCCTTTAGGAGCACGCCACTAGGTTATCAGGAGGCGATTGCTCACAGTCGCTGAACTTTCTCTATTGAAAATGGTCACGTAATTTTCACATACCACATCTAGCCACATTTTGTTTCCATAGAGGGTTTGGCTTTCTGGGTTATCAAAGGAAGATATGGTTGTTTGGGAAGGATCTGTGAAGTTACAGGGAGCAACAGCTGGGCTCCCCTGTTCATTGCCCCCATCTCAGTCAGAATAACATGTGGTGGTCTGGCTCCCTGTGACATTTCTTAGGAACTAGGCCACAAAAACATGTTAAGGTTGCGGAAATACAGGGTGCCTTCATAAATGAGATTCAAAAGAAAATTGCCCTGTTTGTTTATTTTGAATTCTCCTTTTTGGGAGGTCTCAGGAGACTTCACTTGGCTGCAGGTTCAATAATTGCCAAGTCATATTTGCGCATCTTAAGAAGACAGCAGTGCAATATAGACATTAGTAGCCAGGCCATGGCCATCGTGGTTCAGTTGGTTGGGTGTTGGCCCCCAGACAAGGGTTGCCAGTTCAATCCCCAATCAGGGCTCATGCCTGGGCTGTGGGTTCGGTCCATGGTCGGGGCATGTACAGAAGGCAACCAATTGATGTTTCTCACGTCAGTGATTCCTATTCCCCCCACCCCCAAAAAACCAGTAGTAGTCAGAAGACTTTCTGTAGAGGCAGCCAAAGACTACACATTTGACTTACTTCAGCTGGAAAGTTGTTAAAGACTTTATAAGGCATCATAACATTGCATTACTTCATTTATTCAAACTTTACATCCTGTGAGGTGCTACTTTTCAGCCACTGTCTGTACTTCCATAACCGTTGGGGAAAATCATTGTAAGTAGCTTAATCTGGCCTCTGCTCTCTTGCCACCTCCTCCCCACACACACTTTGTTTCACACTTTATTCCCCCATTGGCCGTGCTTTGTTTCTAGGGAGAGAGGAGGCTTTGCACATTCCATTTTCTCTACTTCGGGCCTCACCTGAGGTGGAACTTCTTTCAGAAAAGCTTTCTTAAATCTGAAAGGGTGGGCTTGGGGACTCTTTAATCTGCTCTGATAGTCATTCATTTACTCACTCTTTCAGTGAGTGTTTGGGTCAAGCACTGTGTCATAGGCCGAGGGTGCAGCAGTGAGCAAGGCAGGGCTGGGCCTTGTCCTCACGGAGCTTATTTTCCTGTCAGAGAAACCACTCCGTGTTCACATCCTTTAAAAAACGTTTTATTTGGAAATAATTACTTGTAGAAAGTTGCACAAATTAAAATAGCACAAAGAAATACACGCTTTGCCCAAATCCACCTTTTGTTAATATTTTAACTTATTTGCATTCTTTCTCTCCCTCTCTCTCTCTCCCCATATATACACACACGCGCGCGTGTGCGCAACTCTAATTTGTTTTTTTCTGGACCATCATATACATTATGGCCTCTTTTTCCCAAAATACTTTAGAGTGTATTTCCTAAGAGTAGGGCTGTTCTCTCACATGATAGTTACCAACTTGATAAATTTACATTGGTAAACTACTTTTATCTACTATTTCGTTATAGTCCAGTGTTGTTCACTGATCTAATAATGTTCTGCACAACACACCCCTTTCCCCCTTCTGGGGCCAAATTCAGCTTAGGGTCAGGTAATTGCATTTAGTAACAGTGTCTCTTTAGCTTCCCCTAATCTGTGATGTTTACATAACCATGCTTTGTCAATTATGGCACTGATATCTTTTGGAAAGTATAGAGTGTCCACCCCCTTTTAAAACAGAATCTTGCCCAGTTTGTGTTTGTCTTACGTTTCCTTCTGAGTGGGATGCGCTAATGGATTCTAGGCCATCGTACTGCAAAGTGATGTGTCCTCCCGGGGGATCTCATCTGGGGGTCTGTGATGTCCTTCTAGCCCTGTTTGGTGATAATGATTTTTAACCCAAAGTGTTGCCCACTTCCGCCACTGTATAATTAGTGGATTTTTTAACATCCTTCCCTTTGCAGCTAATAAGTAGTCTTTCAGAAGACACCTCAATTCTATACAAGTACCCTTTTCCTCATCAAAATCTCCCCCCTATTTAACGTCCAGTGATGATTCTTGTCTGATCAGTAGTATGACCTGAAAGTGTCTGTTTTTTGCAGTGGGTCATAATTTATTTCTCTGCTTAATTATTTTGGTGCTCAGATTGTCCCAGATTCAACCTTAGGAAGCCCGATTGGCTCCTGCATCCTTGTGAAGCACCCTGTCATTTTTTGAGCACTTCCTTTCTTGCACAACAACATGTTCCAGGCCCATCTTGTACCAACCCTGCCCTTGAATCAGCCATTTTTCCAAGGAACCCTCAAACCCTTGTTTTGGCACTTAGCACACCTGCTTACTCATGTGTGTTCCTCTGTTAGATGACATTGTCCCTCTCTGAGGGTACATCAATATCTGTCTTATTCACTCTTACATCTTCACCCAGCATTAGGCCTGTCACATTCGTTGTTTACTATAAGTATTTGTTGAATAAGAAAATCAATTTTTACTATAGTTTGTTGATTATAATTGGGTTCCAAAATGATGATGCTGATGGGTTTTCTTTTTTCCCCCCATCTAGGAGGAAATGTTGGCTATTTGGTGATGAGAAGTGACAAAAACTGACCTCGTACTGGTATACAAACACTATGGGACCTGATACTTTTGCTGCGTGGGCAGCCAGCCCCCACTGATAATGTTGGGAAGCCATCAGGTCCATTGGAAAACACTAATCTGATCTTGGAAGTGGCTGATTGTGGCAGGATGTGTCGACGATGATGATGGCAAGAAAGCAAGATGTCCGCATTCCCACCTACAACATCAGTGTGGTGGGATTGTCTGGGACGGAGAAAGAGAAGGGCCAGTGTGGCATTGGGAAGTCTTGTCTGTGCAACCGCTTCGTGCGCCCAAGTGCTGATGAATTTCACTTGGACCATACCTCTGTCCTCAGCACCAGTGACTTCGGTGGGCGAGTGGTCAATAATGACCACTTTCTCTACTGGGGAGAAGTTAGCCGATCCCTGGAGGATTGTGTGGAATGTAAGATGCACATCGTGGAGCAGACTGAATTCATTGATGATCAAACTTTCCAACCTCATCGAAGCACGGCCCTGCAGCCCTATATCAAGAGAGCTGCCGCGACCAAGCTCGCATCAGCTGAAAAACTCATGTACTTTTGCACTGACCAGCTGGGGCTGGAGCAGGACTTTGAACAGAAACAAATGCCAGATGGAAAGCTGCTAATTGATGGTTTTCTTCTTGGTATTGACGTTAGCAGGGGCATGAATAGGAACTTTGATGACCAGCTCAAGTTTGTCTCCAATCTCTACAATCAGCTTGCAAAAACAAAAAAACCCATAGTGGTGGTCCTGACTAAGTGTGACGAGGGCGTTGAGCGGTACATTAGAGATGCACATACTTTTGCCTTAAGCAAAAAGAACCTCCAGGTTGTGGAGACCTCAGCAAGATCCAATGTAAACGTGGACTTGGCTTTCAGCACCTTAGTGCAACTCATTGATAAAAGTCGGGGAAAGACGAAAATCATTCCTTACTTTGAAGCTCTCAAGCAGCAGAGTCAGCAGATAGCTACGGCAAAAGACAAATACGAGTGGCTGGTGAGTCGCATTGTGAAAAACCACAATGAGAATTGGCTGAGTGTCAGCCGAAAGATGCAGGCCTCTCCTGAGTACCAGGACTACGTCTACCTGGAAGGGACTCAGAAAGCCAGGAAACTGTTCCTCCAGCACATCCACCGCCTCAAGCACGAGCATATTGAGCGCAGAAGGAAGTTGTACCTGGCAGCCCTGCCATTAGCCTTTGAAGCTCTTATACCCACTCTAGATGAAATAGACCACCTAAGCTGCATAAAAGCCAAAAAACTCTTGGAGACCAAGTCAGAATTCTTGAAGTGGTTTGTTGTGCTTGAGGAGACCCCGTGGGATGCCACCAGCCACATTGACAACATGGAGAACGAGCGAATTCCCTTTGATTTAATGGATACAGTTCCCGCAGAGCAGCTGTATGAGGCCCACTTAGAGAAACTACGGAATGAGAGGAAAAGAGCCGAGATGAAAAGAGCATTTAAAGAAAACCTGGAGACGTCACCTTTCATAACTCCTGGAAAGCCCTGGGAAGAGGCCCGTAGTTTCATCATGAATGAAGATTTCTACCAGTGGCTGGAAGAATCTGTATATATGGATATCTATGGCAAACACCAAAAGCAGATTATAGACAGAGCAAAGGAAGAGTTTCAGGAGCTGCTTCTGGAATATTCAGAATTGTTCTATGAGCTGGAGCTGGATGCAAAGCCCAGCAAGGAGAAGATGGGGGTCATTCAGGATGTTCTGGGGGAAGAACAGCGATTTAAAGCATTACAGAAGCTCCAAGCAGAACGCGACGCCCTTATTCTGAAGCACATTCATTTTGTGTACCACCCAACAAAGGAAACGTGCCCTAGCTGCCCAGTTTGTGTGGATGCTAAGATTGAGCACTTGATTAGTTCTCGGTTTATCCGACCATCTGACCGGAATCAGAAAAATTCACTCTCCGACCCCAACATTGATAGAATTAACTTGGTTATCTTGGGCAAAGATGGTCTTGCCCGAGAGTTGGCCAATGAGATTCGAGCTCTTTGTACAAATGACGACAAGTATGTGATAGACGGTAAAATGTATGAGCTTTCCCTGAGGCCAATAGAAGGGAATGTCAGGCTTCCTGTGAACTCTTTTCAGACGCCAACATTTCAGCCCCATGGATGTCTCTGCCTCTACAATTCAAAGGAGTCTCTGTCCTATGTGGTGGAGAGTATAGAGAAAAGTAGAGAGTCCACACTTGGCAGGCGAGATAATCACTTAGTTCATCTCCCCCTGACATTAATTTTGGTTAACAAAAGAGGAGACACCAGTGGAGAGACCCTACATAGCTTAATACAACAAGGCCAGCAGATTGCTAGCAAACTTCAGTGTGTCTTTCTGGACCCGGCTTCTGCTGGCATCGGTTATGGGCGCAACATTAACGAAAAGCAAATCAGTCAAGTTTTGAAAGGACTCCTGGACTCTAAGCGTAACTTAAATCTGGTCAGTTCTACTGCCAGCATCAAAGATCTGGCTGATGTTGACTTGCGAATTGTCATGTGTCTGATGTGTGGAGATCCTTTTAGTGCAGACGACATACTCTTTCCTGTCCTTCAGTCCCAAACTTGTAAATCTTCCCATTGTGGAAGCAACAACTCTGTTTTACTTGAACTGCCAATCGGACTACACAAGAAGCGTATTGAGCTGTCTATTCTTTCATACCATTCCTCGTTTAGTATCAGAAAAAGCCGGTTGGTCCATGGGTACATTGTTTTTTATTCAGCCAAACGTAAGGCCTCCTTGGCTATGTTACGTGCCTTTCTTTGTGAAGTGCAGGATATTATCCCCATTCAGCTGGTTGCACTCACAGACGGCGCTATAGATGTCTTGGACAATGACTTAAGTCGGGAACAGCTGACCGAGGGGGAGGAGATTGCTCAAGAAATTGATGGCAGGTTCACGAGCATCCCCTGTAGTCAACCCCAGCATAAACTTGAGCTCTTCCACCCGTTTTTTAAAGATGTGGTGGAGAAAAAGAATATAATCGAGGCTACTCATATGTACGATAATGTAGCCGAGGCCTGTAGCACCACAGAGGAAGTGTTTAACTCCCCCCGGGCGGGCTCTCCGCTCTGCAACTCAAACCTGCAGGATTCAGAAGAGGATATTGAACCCCCTTCTTACAGCCTGTTTCGAGAAGACACATCACTGCCCTCCTTGTCCAAAGACCATTCTAAGCTCTCCATGGAACTGGAGGTAAATGATGGGCTGTCTTTCATCATGAGCAACTTTGAGAGTAAACTGAACAACAAAGTACCTCCACCAGTCAAACCAAAGCCTCCTGTCCATTTTGAAATTACAAAGGGGGATCTGTCTTACTTAGACCAAGGCCATAGAGATGGACAGAGGAAGTCCGTGTCTTCTAGCACCTGGTTACCTCCGGACGGGTTCGATCCTTCTGATTACGCCGAACCCATGGATGCTGTGGTCAAGCCAAGGAATGAAGAAGAAAACATATACTCAGTGCCCCATGACAGCACCCAAGGCAAGATCATCACCATTCGGAATATCAACAAAGCCCAATCTAATGGCAGTGGGAATGGCTCCGACAGTGAAATGGACACCAGCTCTCTAGAGCGAGGCCGCAAAGTATCCATCGTGAGCAAGCCAGTGCTGTACAGGACGAGATGCAGCCGGCTGGGGAGGTTTGCTAGTTACCGAACCAGCTTCAGTGTGGGGAGTGATGATGAGCTGGGGCCCATCCGAAAGAAAGAGGAGGACCAAGCATCCCAAGGTTATAAAGGGGACAATGCTGTCATTCCGTATGAAACAGATGAAGACCCAAGGAGGAGGAATATCCTTCGCAGTCTTAGAAGAAACACTAAGGTAAGATGCTAGTTTAGAAATGAGTCATAGGAGTGGCTTGCACAGTGTCTCGGTGAGAGTTGATTGATGATGGTGATTTTCAAAGACAACTTATTTTGGTAGAAATTAAAATTCTGCTCTGTGTGCGTGTACTCTTTGACTTATCATAAAAAAGTAAGCGGTGTTTCTGATTGCTACTACTGGCAGCTCTCAGTAGTGAATGCTTTGGATAGACAGCCCAAGTTGTCTTTGTTCACAATGATAATTAATTACCAAAATGAGCAGATAGCGTTGAATTTGCCAGTGTCCCGACAAATAGCCAAGTCAGTGACGATATGCTTGCTCTTCTTTCACTGAAACACCAGAATCCCAAATTGTGTGCCTCCATCTCTTACTTGCTCCTCTTTCCCATAAGGTTGCTGCATTTTTTAGGGAAAATGGATAATTTTTTTATTAGCACACACAAATCAGTAAAAAGCTCTTCAAGTACATAAATGAAAAATAAAGACTTTCCCACTGTGAGTCCTAAACCTGTCCCATATTTGCAGTGTCTGAAAGGGGCAGGGCAGTATTGTGTATTCTGTTCCCCTCTCACTTTGAACTGAATATTAATAAATATCATAGGCATTCCTTTCTTGTCTGATTTCCCTTGGATTTGGCTTTTCCACTTGGATTCCTTCATCTGCCTTTAGTATTTTGTTCTCCAGAGGTCGGGAGTGGACAGACACATTGAAAGCACGAAGCCAGAGAGAAGCCTGACCTGCCTCCCAGTATTTCCTTAAAGCTCTCCTGTGTAATGACACTGGAATCCAGACATTTTGCACCTTTTGTCTTCTCTTTCTCCTCCACTTCCAGTGTCGCTAGCACAGCATATCTAAATGCTGATGGTCCTCTAAGTTGTGGGGGTGTTTGCACACCTGAGAATTAAGGAGGTGGTATGATAGCACGCTGTGAATTATAACTGTTTTTGTGACTTCGACATTTTTAATACCTGTTGAAAATAATGCTTTTAAAAACATTCCCAAACGAGCCATGCTTTAAAGAGCACACACTGGGTAGGCTCCACAGAAAACAGCTGGATCTGGTGAGTCTCAGAGATGGCCGCACTCAGGCTGGTAAGGAGCACTTTTGAGCGAAGAGCTCTGCTGCTCAGGGTTGCTGGGTCAGCATGCAAGAAGTGATTGTCTTCCCGTCTGTCTTAGTTATGTGGGCCACACCTCTTCAAGTCATATAAAAGTGATGCCTCTGGCCCACGAGCAGTAGCGTGCCAGCAGTCAGTTTAAGAGTATCCTTTGGAAAGACTGAGTAAAAGGTGAAATTGTCTTTTCCTGCCTTGGAAAATGGTGCTTTGAAATGACTGTGATTGCTTTGTCATCTTAATGCAGAGATAAGCAAAGCTTTGATTCTCTTCCTGGTTGGAGCAAACCTCCAATTAAAATTGCTGCCATTAACACAGACTGACACTTGTTTTACTGGAAAAGCAAGATACCATGGGCCAGAGAATGTCATGCCAGCCCCTACATGGGGGATTTGGCCTTTGATTTTTATTGGCATGACAAAGCAGTAAGTATTTATTTGAAGTGAGGGGGGAGCCAGTTGGTAATGGAAAACACACCAGTGCTTCCTGCATGCCAGACAACACGGGGGGAAATGGCACGGATCCTTCTTGCCCAGACCTACACACTCAGTTGAGGCAGAAAGACCTACGTAGATTGTGAAAATAGGTGGTCTGCCAAGGGGGCGCTGTGTTGGGGGATAGCGGAAATCCCATCTTGGGGTGGTTAAAGTGTAGGGTATGATTAGGAGCCCAGGCTCTGAGAATGGGGTGGGGGTGGGGGGGCTAAATTCCAACTCCTCCACTTCCTCACTGGAATTTTGGGCACATGGTTCACCCTCCACATCTCTTCTGCAAAAGGGGAGAACACAGTAGCACCTTCCTCATAGGGTTGTGAGGAAGGTAATGAGATTCTGTACGGAAACCAGAGAGCGCACTGCAATGCTAGATAAGCATTAGTTACAATATTATTTACCTAGACCTTGAAGAAAAAGGTATGGAAAGGCTGGAAGATGAAAAATGCATGTTGTAGTATTCAAAGAAAGGAGAAAACTGGTTTGGTCTAGCTGTGGGCTTGGGGGACCAACATTTTCCCTCCCCTTTGTGCAAGTTTTAACCCTGTGTGTTACTTAGCTGCTTTTTCAGTACTTACCTAGCAACCATCCCAACAACAACAAAAAAAACTATGCTCTGGGTACCAGAGTGATGTGGAGAAAGAGAAATTGCCCAGCCTCTTGGCTCATTTGCTAGATTAGCTCTTTACTGTAAAATTGGGCTTGGAGTGAGGGACTCGCTTTCATTTCTACTAATGAAAGTGCAGACTGTAGAGCTGACTCTCATTCTGGGTCCTTTTCCCAGCTGAACCATTTAGCAACCCACCCTCATAGTGGGAGCCTTCCGCACTCAGCTGAATGAAATTGAAAATCTACGATTGCACTTCAGTGGGGCCTATGAATAGATGCTTTGTCTGTAAAGAGTTGTTGTTGCACATGGTCTCTGTCTCCCAGTGCCATGCGTTTGCAAAGAGGAGATCAGGACCGGCAGGGTCTTATTTTAAAGCCAAAAACCGGCTGGGGGTGCCTTGTTCCACAAAATGTGCCTTTTGGGCAAGCTCGAATTGCTGAATTTAGTGTGTTTGACTACAGATTAAAGAGAACCTACTACTGGTTATTTACCCTTCTATCTTATGTGCTCTTATTTTTGTGTAAAAAAAAAACCAAAACAATGATAAAGAAAATCTTTCACTCACTGGAGCTACCACATGACAAGACAACCTATTGAAAAGCAAACTGATTCAATCACGCATTGTTTGGTCTATAAGGCACCAAGTAGCCAGTTTGACAGTTTGTGTGTGTCGCCCCCCCCCCCCCCCCAGTGAATTGGCTTATTTCATTGGATTCAGTGAATTGGCTGGTTGTTGTGGCTTTGTGTGGACACAGCTCTCATTTTGTGAGGCCTAGAACTGGAGTTAAAGTTTCTAGTGTGAATAAAAACCAGCTGGGGAATTGGGCTGCTCCCTCCCCAGGGAGGGATGTTGCATTTTGACAGACAGGCTGAATGGTATGAAATATGATCTCTTTGTAACCTGCTCAGGAAAGACTTAGTGTGTGCTTCCTAAAGGCTAGTTCTACTCAATGAACTATGAGGCTAAATAAGTACCTTCGATTTTCTGATTCCTAAATGAATTTTATCTTTTAAAAGCAATATGTTTGTTTCAGAGCTCATTCATTCTTTTAGGAAGGAAACAATTCAGTGTGTAGGCATTTAGTGAGCACTTGTGTTCATCTACTTCAAGTCACAGGGATGACAGATGTTAAACATGTACTTTATGTGCATTTTGAATGTTATCAGAATACTATGGAATTGTGTAGCAAGGCATTTTAACCTCAGCTAGGATATCTGGGAAGGCTCCCCAAAGAAATGATATGTAAAGCTGGGACTTACAGGGTGAGGCAGGCAAAGTCAATGAAGATAGCAGTTTCATGGGGAGAACTTCGAGAAAATAGTATGGAACTCAGAGCTTCAAAAGCATGGCATGTTCAAAGAGTTTAAAGAAACCGAGAGTGGCTACTACAGAAAGTGAGAGAGAACAGGGCTGTGCATATCATGTGAAGGTTTTGTACTTTGCTGCCTCTATTGAATACCTGCCTACTGTGTGCCAGGTACAGTACCAGGCATTTTCGTATCAGTTTTTCATCTATATCTCTCATGAGTCTTAATTGATTTTTAAAATTTTGGGTTTTAGAGATGACAAAACAGGCTGAGAGAGATTAAATACCCTGCCCAAGTTAATGTAGCTACTAAGTGAAGGAGCTGAGGTTTTAAAGCACCATCCACTGACTTCCGTTCTGATCGATTTTTAGACTGCAATCTACAAGAAAGATGGTAATATTCAGTAGCCAGGCATACATTTGGACCACTCAATCAGTCCAGTCAATTTCTTCCTTTCAGACAAAGGACTTGGATTATTATCTGGGAAGAAAAAACCCAAAAACCCCATTTCCCCACACTCCTCCTAAGAACAACATGCTGCTCTTTGTTTCTAACTTCAGAGTCTCGTTGAGTAGAAGACAAAAAAAGCATGGAGACACTGAAATAGCAACTGGAACTTTGAGAAATTGTTTTCAACTGGTATCATTTGTTTCTCAATTTATTTTAAGCCCAAAGCACTGCTGTAGTATGTTTTGGTGACAAAAATAGGCCATCTTTAACTATCTGCCTTAGCTTACAGCACACCTGCTCTTTAAAATATATATATTACAGTAGGCAGCCCAGATCTGCTTCCAAAGGACAGGGAATTGCTCTGATCTTAACTGAGCCACCTTGCTCTCTTCTAGCATCTAGTAATACTGAAATGTCTTTGTAAGGACCCAGATTATTTCAGCTTAAGTCAGGAATCACCTCCACTTCCATAGAGAAAGGCCTTCTGAATGTGACTTCTTCAGTGCTGGAGAGGAGGCAAGCAGGTAAAAACTCTGGTAAGTCCACATTCAGTGAGTGTTGAGTCAGGAAGGACATTTGTGAAAACTTTCCTGAAACTAGTGGACACCCGCCCCCTGCCCCCCAACCTCTTAGCCCCCTATTGCATTGGCCATTCAGTCTGAAACAGCAATAGGGATTAACCCAGATTTGCTGGATGCTCTGCCTTTATAGAGCAAAAAACTATGGTCTTAGTTTATTTGGGGCCCCTGAGCAGACGACCTGCCTTTCTTTCTTTTTTTTCCCATCACGTGAAAGGATTAGGGATGCTAGGAAGGCTGAGACTTCATGCTACTTCTTGCTCCCTCCCCAAATAAAGGTGCCCTGAGATGGCGAATGGCCGGATCAGAGTACTGACTACCAGCCTAAAGGAGACAAGTCTGAGCATTTGCACTGTTATAATAGACTTTGCCAAACACCTTCAGTAAGAACAAAAACCCTCAGGTTTTCTCTTAAACTGGGGCTTCATCTTTTTCAAAACCAGAAGGGGGAGCACCAGTTAACCAAGAATATATCTGGGGCATGAGCAAGTAGCTTAATTGGAAAGGTCTTTTTGAAGCTCTGTTGGAAATGTGAGGCAATCATTGCCAATCAGAAAGCCACAATGTTGAATATGGAGCGTAAGGAAGTGCTTAGGGGGAAAACTGCAGTCATGTAGCTGATGGAATCTTCTGGTTTTTCTGTCATACCAGCTACAGGTAGTCCAGGGCGTACCACCACACAACTTGGCAAACCATGTAACCGTCCATGTAACCGTCTAGGGCTTTGCTTGTCCATTGGCGTTATGGGAGACTCTTCTTTGGGGCTCAGTTGGTACTTAATCCTCTGATACGTGGATCAGCTTTGTTTACTGTAGATATATGTCTTCTCTTACCAGATAGATTGTAAGTTCCTTGAGGGCAGCAAATGACTTTGCTTCTAGTATTAGCTCTACTGCTAGTTTGCTTTGCAACCTTGACTATAATGCATTTAAAAAGACAAAGATTCTTGTCCTCTAGGAACTTAGTCCAGTAGGAGAATGGTTGTGTGTGTACCTAAACGACTGTCCCTGCTTGGTGCCCACAGGGAACTGATTGTCTGTGATACAGCACTATGCGTATGAATAAGACCTTCTGGCCTCACCTCTCCATATCCTAGTGAGAACCCCACGGTGTCAGGAGAAGGAAAGAACCTCTGTACACACAGAGAAAGTCCTCGTCTAAACTTGAAAAAATACCAAGAAACGTTGGCCCTGTGCATGATTGAAAACTGGTTTTGTTCAGGAGATTTATTAAGTACCTGTTACACATCAGGCTCTGGAACCCAGTCATTGTGTAGTTTGACAGAAGGGACCCTTCTCCAGCCTGTTTGTTATTCCTTGGCTGGCATTCTGATCTTTTTCTTGCCCCAGTGGACATGGAGGGGCTGTGGAGTGGGCTTACCATCCCATAGGCAGGCGACAGACATCTGCCCACTCTGGCAAAGTTGGGACTTTCCCCTTAATGTTCTTTTTTCATTTAGGAAAAGCCAAGAGGCCAGAGGCAAATTGCAGTCCCCATTTCTCTTCAGCACACTGCGGTAAACTAGTGGTTCATTTCTGTTTCCTTTGCTACCTGGTTAGTATCAGGACGTAAGGATCAGGCACAACGTTCTTAAGGAAACTGAAGTAAAGAACAGTTGACTGTTATTCATTCAAAAATTTTTTATCCAAAAAGACAAGGTGAGGATGATTCAGGCTGACCCAGTCCTTTGTTTATGTCAATGACATTTCATCTTGAAGATAGTTTGTGTAAGGGAAAGACCCTTGGGACTTTGGCCTTCATCAATCACTGGCCTCTGCATCCTGGCTCAGTGCCGGGCACGAATTTCTCAGGGCCTCTGTTTTTTCATCTGTAAAGTGAGGCTAAGACCCCATACCTCGAAGGCTGGTTTTGAGGGTTCAGTCCACTGTGCGGAGTGCCTAGCACAGTGTCCTGCGCATGACCAGCTCTGAATTCATCGCTATTATTTTCCAGTTTTGACTTGGTCAGGCTCTAAACTTGGAGGCACAGATGTGTTGATTGTTCTCAGGGCTTGGTTTCCTCTGGCTAGATACTTTTTTCAGTTCAGCCTGTTAAGTGAGTGCCCCCAAAAGAAGATGGATATTAGAATGGTGTTACTTTCTCCTCTCCGAGGACCCGCTGCTGAGAGGGCTCCAGTGACTCCTAATGAGTGACACATGTCTGACCAGGGATTGAAACATCTGGCAGGCTACTCAGAAGAATGGCATTTCCATCAGACATTTGCCCGGTAACTCGTCAGATGCCTGGTGCGGTACTTGTTCTATCAGCAGTCTGGCCCAACTTTTGTCATGCACCGCAAAGTCTGATTTTCTTACTAGGGAGGTTTAGAGTGAATTGTGCAGGAATTCCTTACCCTACAGAGCCTTTAGTTATTTCAAGGGGATATTGGACAATCTGTAAACCAGAGTGTATTTAAATGAGAGAGAGAGAGAGAGAGAGAATATGAAAATGAATGAATCCATGTCACTGAGCAAGGGGGGTTGACGCTGTTGCTAAAGTTTACTCTCTGTTTCCATATTTGTAAGTCAAAGTGCTGAACTAGATCTCAGACGCTTCGAGGCGAGAGGGCTATGGGCAGTTGTCTAATTCAAAAGTCTTCCATCTAATGGCAGAATCTCCTTGCCAATGAGCATTGCAGCCTCTTCTTTGCTTACACAGCAGTCCCTTCCTTTTTAAAGAGCTGGGTTGTTTTGTTTTTTAAATTTCTCTTTATATTGGCCAAAATTGCCTTTCTGTGTCTTCTTCTTATTTCTTCCAACATGACCCTTTGAAATTATACAAAATAATCTGTTCTTTTTCTGTGAGATAGTCCTGTAGCTATTTGAAATAGCTTTCGTAGTGCCCTAGTGCCCTAGTCTTCCCGTCCTCAAAAACCCATGCTCAAAAACATTATTGAGATATTTGATCCAGAATTATTCAGTTCCTTTGTTTTGAAACACATGAGGAAAAAATGCTCTAAACAAATAGGAAATTTCCTAAAACCACAGAAATACAACTGAAATTTTGACCTTTGTTAAAGTACCTGCTGAAGAGTGGGGTAACCAAATAGGATTAAGATAAATGGATTCAGGTGTATCTCCAGCAATTCAGTTCATTTTCGGGTTAGTAAGAGCAACTTAGAAGGTTTACTCACAGATGTGTACAACCGATAAACTGTAAAGTATTTAGGGGTCTTGGCGTAAAATCCACTAATCTAGCTTCTAGGTTGGGGTCAGCTATTCTCTTCCTTATCCTGCCCACTCTCATTCCTTTTGGTAGGCACCCTTTCTGTGGGAACAGATCACTTCCTGTTTAGTCTGAGATTCTTTGAGGACTTCCTGTGCATGCAAACAAGTGGCAAAAAAAGAACAGCTGAGAATTTTATTTATATATATATATATATATATATATATATATATATATATATATCAAAGAAGGAACAAGCCATTTCCCAACTGCTGGCTGACATTACTTGAAGTGAAAACCCAAAGGCAAAGACAATCCAAATGCTAATGGCTAACTGAGTCAGTATGGAGGACTCTAATGCAATGTGAGTGGATCCTGGGGTCCCAGAGAAGAGCCATGCACTCCACGAAGCCTGCCCCTGGCCCACTGCAACATGCCCACTCCTCGAGAGACCGGTGACACAACCGCTCAGGTTGTGGGGAGTGGCTGCTGCCCTCCTCTTATAGGCTGCCTAAGGCAAGCAGACTCTGACTTTAGATTATTTACAGAAAAGTAAGGAAAAACAAATTAATGATTTATGATGTAGCTTTATGTGAAATAACCAATCTAGACTGTCTGTCTAGCATCCTCTACTTATATGAAGTACAACATAAAGAAGTTAAGCTTTAGAATCCAATAGACCTGGGTTTGAACCTTGATGGGCAAGTTCTGTGACTTCGGTCAAGTGATCTAGCATCTGTGGGGCAAGCACCCTGCTCTCCAGGTTGTCGTGGGGGTGAAATGATATGATGGAGGGGAAGTGGCTCCAAACCCAGTGTACAGTAGCCACCCAGTAAAGGAAAGCCCCTGCTAAGGGAAAGCAAGGGCTGAGCCCTTTTACTGTTACCTGTGGTTGCAGCCAGATAAGAGTGAACCGAGCAGTGCCCTCTCCATACTGTGCAGCCTGTTAGCTCTGGAATATGAATATAGAAAGCAGGTCATCTGGGTTTCAGCAACATTGTTTTTCCTTCGTACTGATCCCATTTCGGCAGAATTTGCCTGTAAAAATTAACAGCAACAACGGTTCTTCAATAAAACTGAGACTGGTATGAAGGAAGAAAAAATGGAACTTTTAATAGAACCTGCAAGGAAGTTTTTTCTAATCACCATAAAGCCTTCTAACCATAGTTCTAGTAAATAGACAATAAATTTTAATTTTATACTTCCTCTCCACTCTCAGTAATAAAATAAGACAAGGATGTGTTCTGACAATCTAAGTTAGCTAGAAAATTTAGCCTCCCTCAATTGAATACTTACTTCGTAGCAGACACTTGCTTAAGTCCTTGATATGCATTATTTCATTCCATATTCACAGCAGATCTGTGGGTGTTAGGAACCCCATTCTACAGATGAAAAAGCTGAGTCCTAGAAAATTCAGTTACTGTCCACGTCAGTTCTGTCTGACTGCAGAACCAGTGCTCTTGACCCACTATGTTTCATTGCCTTCTTCAGAAAGCTCTTGGGATAGTCAGACAACATAACTGGGCGATAGGATAAATGATTAAGGATTCACTGCAATCTGGATAACTCCTAACAGTAATCGAGACCCACTGACAAAATCCCAGGGCCTTTGGAGACAGAGCGTCCTGGGCTTGAATCCCAGCACTGTCGCTTACTGGTTGTATCATTTAGGCACGTGATATTTTTCCTCGGTAAAATGGAGTGTCAATGAGGTTGAAAAGAAATAATATTTTGGGGGTGGGGGACAGGAAGAGATTATTAGCCAGAGAACATATCTGCATAGCCCACAGACACAGACAACAATGTGGTGAAGGTGAGGTGGGCGTGGGGGGAGGCGGTGGCTGGGTAGAGGGGGGAAATGGAGGACATCTGTAATAGTGTCACCCGTTAATTTTTTTTAAACAAAAATAATATTTGGGACTTGCTTGGTACTTAGTAAACTCTCAAGTAGTTGCTTCAACTGCCACTCCTGCTGCATGAGGAAGGTGCTTGGGCAGAAAAGACAAGTTATCTTCTTTGTCGAGTTAGTTTTACCCTTTTCTAATGCAGGAGTCTTTAACACCAGGCTGATGTAGAAAGAAATTCTCACTGAGGGCTTTCAGCCCTAGCAGAATACATGCCTATTTCTGTTCTTTAAAGAGGAAATTATTAGTTTTCAATTCCATCTTTTATCTTTTTCAGAGTTTAGCCATCTTTGAGAGTATAACATCTATTACCCATTCAGGGTGTTTGGAAAACTTCCTCTTTACGCCAGTGCACCTCTGATAAAGGATGTAGATAGTCATCTCATTGTTATTAAGTAAACATGGCCTGCTTCTTATAAACACCTTTGTTCTAGTTGGTCCGAAGGCTGCGGGTTGTTGTTAAGCTGATAAACACCTTCGCTCTGATAACACAATCTCATGGTCAAGGTGTGATTCTGTGATGGCGTGCTGGCATCTTGTGTGATATTTGGAGGCTAGAAAATACAAAATTAGATGAACAAGTGGGTGTCTCTATCTTGCTTGGAACCTTTCCAGCAGTTTCTGCACCACTGTGAGATCCCTTCTGGGAGCCTTCCTGACATGTAGCTGTGTGATGAGACTCACTTTGTTTTTCTGCTTTCTTTTCTTTTTCCTGGACAGAAACCAAAGCCCAAACCCCGACCATCTATCACGAAGGCAACCTGGGAGAGTAACTATTTTGGGGTCCCCTTAACAACCGTCGTGACTCCGGAGAAGCCAATTCCTGTTTTTATTGAGAGGTGCATTGAATACATTGAAGCCACAGGTAAGCGTGTGACCTCAGCCAATTACACTTCACTGTCTACGGGATGCTTTCCAGAGGGGGAAACCATCTGGAGATTCTGGAATCAGCTCTCGTTCAGTGTGAGATGCTTGCCAAGAAGGAACTGTGCAGTCCCAACAGCTCTCAGTATCCCCCCTATGTCTCCATAGTTGTGAGGCTGTGGTGTGGGGTCTGGTAGAGCTTTCAGAACAGGGGAGCAGTCCTGTCCTCAGGGCTAGTCTAGGTACTTCCTCCGTGTCCCCTCAGCCCCCTGTCATAGCATGCAGCCTGTTTGTCTGTCAGCTTCTTGAGGGTAGAGAGAAGGTTTTATTTCTCATTATGTCCTCAGCACTAAACTGGGCACAAATAGTAATACATTTTGGTTTAATAAAATGAATGACTAGTTGTGACAGTTACAGCCTTTGACCACTGATCAGGTACCTGAGAATCTGATAACGTGATGTCATTGCAAAGACCAACTATCTTAACATTTTTCCTGCATTGTTCTTGAAGTGACACAATTTTACCTGTGTTAAAACATTTATTGCATTCATTTAGAGCTTTCATAACGTGTCTTCTGGCCTCTGTTTTGAAACCCCTGGAGCATCCAGTCTCATGCTATTATTTCCCTTGTTGTTCTCCTGGATGCTTTCAAAGCTGATGAGCTTTGAGGAGAAGGAGCTACAGCGTGCACAGGGTTACGTGAATTCTTGAGCATTAATAGTTGAGCTCAAGAATATAGGCTTAAACTGATTTGAAACCAAGGTGGGGATTATATCCTTCCTTTGTGTTCTTCTTGATTACAGTGTTATCTGTAGTGATATTAAGTATTGTGATGTGTGGAAAGTCTGCCAGGCTCTGCCGATAATTTCCTAAAATCATATTAGGTTGACTGACTGGTATTACTATTTCCTTCGGATGTGTGAAATCACGGAAACTAGGCTTCAAGTCGAAGCCCACTAAAGACTGTCATTATTTTCAGGGCTCTCTCTGCAGTACTTTAGGGTCGAATCACAGCAAGCACTTCGCGTAATCACAGCAGACCCGCGGCTTTGTTTATTAGTCCATTCTGTACCCAAGGCTTTTTCTGAATATCCATCTTTTGAAGACTGGTTTTGTATCAGTTTCTCCCTGTTGCCTCTTCCTTGGGCTGGAAGGAAATCTGCACAAAGCAGTTCAGTGATCGAAAGCTCTCTTCTTGACCCATTTTAGAGAGACGGTTTGTGACATTGGGAGGAGGTAGGGGGTGGTCCTTCCCCTTATTTTTAAAAAAATTTATTTCAGATTTATAGGAAAGTTACAAACATTGTAAGTTGTAACAAATTCAAAGTTACAAAAAATTCTCATGTTCCCCAAATGTTAACATTTTACCACATTCCCTGTATCATTTTCCTTATACATTTGTATCTTTTTTCTGAAATGTTAGCAAATTATAGATATAATGCACCTTTACGCCTAAACACTTCAGTGAGTATTTCCTAAAAATATTCCCTTACATCACCATGCAACTTTGAAAACTGGAACATTAACACTAATGCAGTACTAACTATCTAATCTGTAGACATTTTCATTTCATTAGTTGTTTCATTAATGGCCTTTATAGCAAAAGACAGGTTTTGAGCGGGGGTGGAGGGGTGTTGTTTTTGGTCCAGGATTAATCCCAGACCACATGTTACATTTAGTTGTCAAATCTCTTTAGTCTCCTTTAATTTAAAACCATTCAGTCTGCCTGTTTTTCATGGTCTCGATAGTTTTAAAGAGTACACATTAGTTATTTTGTAAGCTGTTCCTCAGCTTGAGTTTTTGGTTTTTGTGTGTGTATTTTTGTTTTGTTTTATTTGGGGGGATTTTTTTGTTTTTGCTTTTGTTTTAATGTTCCCTTATAATTAGATTCAGGTTCGCACTTTGGCAGAAACAGCAGGGAAGCAATGTTGTGTCCTCGGTGTATCACACCAGGTGGGATGTGATGGCAATTTGTCCCATTACTGGAGATATCCACTTTGATCCCTTGATTAAGGTGGTGGTGTCTGCCAAGCTTCTCCACTATAAAGCTACTCTTTGCCCCTTTGTAATGAATAAGTGTTTTGTAGGGAAGTGCTTTGAGACCGTAACTATCTGGTTTCTCCTAACACTTTGACCTGCTCGTTTTAGTATCCACTGATGACTCTTGCCTGAGACAGTCATCACCGTCGTTCTTGTAACTCTGTAATGCCTTCTGCATTTATTAGTTGGGATTTTTCTGTCTAGGAGACTTCGCCTTCTCAGGAGGAGCCTTTTGTGAGTGGCCTCCTTGAGTGGCTCACCTGTGGTTAGCACCAGGTGCCTGAATGTTGCCCATTTGCCCTGAGCCGAGCACATCAGTGGTCTTGACCTACCCTAACCACCTTGCTTCTCTCACTCTTGGATCGTGATTAGCTTTTTTTATACCCAGTGACAACATTTTACCTACTCTGCTCTTCTACTTGTGAATCCTTTCAGGTAGAAAGACCTTCTGAACTGTACCCATAGTCCGCTGCCAAGCTGCTTTTCTTAAAGCTCTGTTAGACTGTATCACCCTCCTCCCTGTCACCACAAAGCTTGGAGCTTCAGGGACATCTCTGACTCATCTAATCAGTTCCCAAGTCTGTTGCTTCTGCTTTGAAACCTCTTGGCTCTGTCCCCTCCACTTCAGTTACACTGCCCAGCCATCGCCCTCCTTCGCAGTGATTATGTGACAGTTGTATTGAAAACCTCTTCTTGCTTCCTCGTTGCCTATCAGATGCCGGCCACGCTCTTGACTCCTCCCTCTCATGTGCAGTAAGGTCATGCTGTGTAATGCTTGACTGCCTGCCTTCCTCTCCCTCGTCTCCTCTCCCCCTCCCTTCATTCTTCGTTTTCTCTTTTCTACCTCCCTCCTCTCTTTCTCTTTTCTACTCTGGCAAGCATTAATTTTAAAATTGTTTTACAAGAATACAAACAATATATTAGAAGAACATGGACCAGGCAGTATTTCTTTGCTTTGCATCTGCCCTTCATATGTCGGAAATGTGTCCGACATTCCTCCTGCCTCTGGAACTTGTCCTTATTTTTCAAGACTCCCTGCCCCGCAGCAGCGCTTTGATGTTCCCTCCCTGGTAGTTCTTCTCAAGCACATTTCCATGTCCTGAGAACAGGATTGTCTGTTTTCCTCTCTGCCTAGAGCCTGGCATCCAATATACATTTGATTGTTGATTGAATGAGTGGTTTTCAACCTGGAACACCTAAATTCTGTTTTTTTCTTTCTTTGGCCTTTTAAATTTTGGTCATGTACTTCCCTTCATTGGCATTAGTTTGTACTTTTATAGAATTTCAAAGAAAAAATTCAACCTTGAATATGTGAACTTAGTGTGTGTGGGTTGAGGGGTGGTCCTTGTGTATTCTGTTCCATTCCATTCCCTCCCTGCATCCGTCAGTCCGCCCCTCCCTCCCTCCCTTTCTTCCTCCCTCCCTTCCTTTCTTCCTCCCTCCCTTCCTTCCTCCCTTCCTTCCTTTCTTCCTCTCTACCTTCCTCCCCCCTCCCTCCCTCCTTCCCTTCCTTCCACCCCCCCTACCCCAGGACATGCTCATTGATTTTAGAGAGAGGAAGGTACAGAGAGAGAGAGAGAGAGAGAGAGAGAGAGGGAGACATTGATGTGAGAGAGGAACATTGATCGACCCCCTCCCATGTGAGAGAGAT